>JAKOGI010000775.1:0-140000 GCA_029747015.1 Carnegiea gigantea | reverse complement strand
TTTTCTTTCAAATGCCTTTTGAATCACTTTAATCCAAATTCTGTGGAAAACATTATGTCCATTTTGCTAAGACTATGTAGGATAGACTAAAGTTGCAGACAGTTGTATTCTAGCCCAATTTTAGGAACCCTATTGTTGGAATTATATTTTGCACTATGAATGAAAGTTTTTAAGGACTTTTTAAGCTTTCCATACTGGGATTTTAGGGCTCCATTTGAGGTCGGGAGTGAAAGATATGGATTTTCTAAAGTAAATCTTCAATCGAAAATATGAGGGAAGAAAGAGATCGTGACATTTGAAAATATTATCAGGAATCCTTATATGATTACGGATATTACAAAGAAATTACAAAGTTTAGTGAGTACAAAAACTTTGATTATGTATAGAAGCTTACTTAAGTTGGAAGACCGAATTAAATGGGCATGAGAATGAAATTTGAGAAGTGGGGAAAGTAATGATACAAGATCGGTGTCTATTGGACCAACCTAAGCTTATATGAGTTTTCGTGAACCTCACAACACCCCTCTTAGCATTAAACCTTTTATTATTCATTTCAGAAACATAGAAAACCCATATTCCATTTATATCCATTAAAGTCCTTTCATTATCACCTTAATTATTTCATTTTGGTCTATTTTACTCCAATTTGTTTTACTTCGAGTTCAATCACCCTATCTTATTTATTTTTCAAAATCATTTTAGTATAACTTATCTTATATTGAATTATTTGAATTGTGGATGCCCTTTTTATTAATCAATTTTTATAAAGTTACTAATTATGGGAGTGAAAGTTATTTATTAACTGCATTTACCTATAACTATATTTCTTAAGCAAAAACAAGGCCTACTCTATCGTTTCCCATTGTACATAAGTATTATCAAGTGAGACTACATTTTAAAGACTTCAAGTATGTTCATTGCCTGTATCTTTAGAAATCAGCATATATTTATCAAAATTATAATATTTTCGTAAGTACACCAATGAATCAGTTTAATCAGTGATTTGTCACATAATTAGTGACCCCATCAGTTATCAGTTATAGGGCATTCCCCTTCAATTACCCATGCGGCTTCAGGCCAGGTCTTCCAGTCAGCTTGGTAGGTGTACACCAATCCATAGATCGTAACAACATCAAGAGGGTTTACTCTCAGATAATAACTAGCAATTGTAGTTTACATTCATCTCATTCACTGTTTTAATTCAAAATGAATTGCAAAGCAGGCACCCAACCAATTTATGCAATGATCTTTTAACAATATAGGAATGCATGTACTGAGTTTTAACTCACAGTTTAAAATGTTTTTCATGTTTTATGTTAGGCAAATGCTTAGTGAATCGCCCTCATACTAGCAAACCAGCTGAACAAAATGAGTTGAGTAAGGAAATCTGGATGGATCAATAGTGACATAATATATGTATATTTTTAAGTTGTATTTTGAAAACTTCAGTATATGGAGGTGTAGATTATATGGTGAATAGTTTTACTATGGTGTATAAACCTTATGTTGGTTAACAGTTGACTGTATTTGGTTGGATCATGTATGAATGTGCATGATTGAAGGTATGCTTAACTATGTTATTTCTAGTACAAATGCTTCAAGCCTTGTCCTTTTTGGACAGCAGTAACACCCTAATCATTGGGTTTATTAGTTGTAATTGAGGGAATCAGAATATTGATTGCAAACAGTGAAACATGCTTAATTAGGGAGCATCACAGTAGTCAAGTTTCAATCCAAATTATTGAAGTTGAATTTTGCCACCAAGTTCTAAATGACCTCACAAGAAATCGACTGAAAAGTGATTTATTTGAATTTTATTTATTATACAACAGGATTATTATCCTTTAGTACTACTGATGGGCATATGGATTGAGTAGGTAGGGTTGAATAATTATTCATTGGGTACACATGCCTATCTCTAGAAATGGAAACTAGCAATGTATGATATGTCAAAGACAAATAAAGAGGGGGGCAAGTTTAAAAGACTTATTTGTTGGATTGTTGGGTTACAAGAGTAATAGGTCTAATGGGTCGAATGGATCGGATCTGAATCTAAGCAGTGGACCCATCTTTAGACCCTTTTAAGATCTAGATCCTTTTTGAGATCCATTAGATCCAAAAATAATGGGTCTAGACCTATTTAAATGTGGTGGATCTGAGTCAGATCCAAGATCCATTGCCACCCCTAGGATCAAGCGTAACGCATTTTACATCTTGAGTAGATAAAATGACCAACGCATAGCATAAACAGAAGAAAAGTAAGATGATGAAAGAGTCAATGAAGAGATGAAGCCATATGTGTTCTGGCAAGTTTGCTCGATTGATATCCTGTCTGTTTCTCCATTGAAGGCCCTATCAAGCTCTATTTTATGCGGTTAGAACCCTATTCAAAGGGAAAGGGGGGATGAAACAAAGAAGAAAGAAGAATCGAAGAACAGAGATAAAGACATAGGAGACGAAAAGTATCTGACATTATACACAAAATTCAAATTTAGATTGAGCCATTTAAGCTATAATCTCAAACTCAACTCCAAAATACCAAAACGAGATACAACTACGTGAAATTTGACAGTTGTAAAATTAGATCTAGAAGCCGTAAATAGAGGAAAAGAAATTGAAAAAACTAAACCTAAATCTCATAAATATCCAAAATTGTGCACAAAAGCTTGTTTTGGGCATGGGTTGATGGTGTCGAACGTCCAAGCCACCATTATTGAAGTTTCAAAGCTTTGTTTCCATCTCATCTTCTTTTAGAGAGAGAGAGAGAGAGAGAGAGAGAGAGAGAAAGGAGGGAGGAGGATGAAGTAGCTAGCAGTTAAGGAGGAAGAAAAGAAAGATTAAGGGGCTAAAGGGCTAAAAAAGAAGAAGAGCAGGAGGAGGTGGAGGTGGAGGTGGGATAATTGGAAGGGGGAGTAAGAGAGAGAATAAGAAAGGGCTTAGGAAAGGGAGTATGTCTAGCAGTGAGGGGAGAGACAGACTAAAAAACATGAGGGTATTTTCGGACAAGCAGGGTTTTAATTGTAGTGGAGGGCCCGCACACACAACACCAAACTGAAAGAGAATTACCAAAAATGAAAGATGAATTTAGCCCAACACTTGTAGGTAAATTTTCCTTCCACACAAGTGGATCCTCTTAGATTTATCTAACAGGATTTTAAAACCAACGAATAAGTAAAATTTCAAATCCCAGATAACTAATTCAAAGGGCTTCTAATTTCATAATCTAGGAAAACGATACCAGCTTCGACTTCACTCAAATTCTAATTTACACTCACATTCTAATTTATAGTTTATAATCTATGCCTAGAGTCCAAATCACACCAGCTATGCTCTTTTATCTGGTAACCTTATCACCGAAACTGATGCCATTCTGACAACCTTTCTCCCTTTTTTTTTAATCACCACCACTTGTATCTTTTTCTCAAGCCTAATGGTTCAAGGAAGAGACATTAAGATGGGATAGGAGAGGGAAGTAGAAAGATGAAGAAACAGACCAAAAGATGAGAGTAATTAACAAGCATAGCACAAGGAGCAAAGAGAGGAAGATTGGGAGTAATAATGGAGGTGGCAGAGTAAGAGTGAAGTGAGAAAGGGGGTTGGGTCCTAGGGGAGTGGACTTCTCTGGTTATAAGGAGAGAAAGAGAGTAAAAAAAGTGTGGGATATTTTCGAGCAAGCAGGATTTTAATTGTACTATATGGCTCCGCATAAACATCCATAAACTGAAAAAGAAGAACCAAAAACGAAAAATGAATTTAGTTTAACACTTGCAGGTAAATTTCCTTTTTTTAATTTTTTTTTTTTTTTTTTACATGAAGCAATACACAATTAATTCTAAGGTAACAAAGTGTATTTTCAATGATTTCACCTGCTGAACTACTAACGTTTAGTTTAATTTGGGTCAGGAACTTGCAAAAATTGATATTTTTCATGAACATGAACTTTTAAAGTCCATTAAAAATTTTCGATGTCGATTAGAAGAAATAAAACATATTCTATAATGTGATACATCGGCAGAGTTAGTAGAGTATCGAGAAAATTATAACTAGGAGCCAACTGTATTTCAAATGTTAGCATGTGATGAGGATGAATCCCCACACACCTAAGATCGGTAATCTATCAACAAGTAAGAACATCAAGTCAAGTTCGTCCTTGGAATCAATCTCAAGCAATCATTATAAGACTGAAGCTTAAGAATGTGAACACAAAAGAATAGAACGACTTATTACCAAATTACTCCCCTAAAGGGTGTAATTCATCAAGGAGAAATCATCAAGAGAAGATTGTTAATCACAACTAAAAAACAAATTATCTAAAGAAACTAAATCTAAATTCTAAAGATAATTACAAGATTAGTGAGTTGACATTTTCTGGATGTTCCCTCCATCTTCTAAAAAGCTTCTTGTTGGTATGAAAAGTAGTAACCACAAGTGCAAGGTGCCAGACCATAGTAAGATCCCGACAATATGGGTCATTCCCACAAAAATGATTAGTATCCAATTAAACCACTAGATTAGCTTAAAAAATTTCAACCCAAAGAAGGAGGAAAAACATCATAATAACAACAAGAATGTACATCTAAACAAATGTGAGTAAAATAAAATCTAAAGCTAGCAAAAGAATACAAAACATAAACTACTTTTGAATGTCTAGCCACACAGAAATGTAAAGCGTGCCTAAACTTTTATATTTAATGCTATTGGTACTACATAACCTTAGAAAAGGTCACATGAAGATCATAACTAAAGAAAGAATGAAAAGGATAAAAATAGAAATAAAACAATTTCAAGGCAAACAAAAACTGATTGGGAACACGATTGAAGGAAAAAAAAAAGACAAAACAAATTAAAATCAAATAGCTAAATGAACTTGACTAGAGCAGTGACTAGGGAACTGGACATGACTGAAATGGGGGGATGAACAAAGACTATAATCATCGAACCATAGACTATAATTAGCTAAACAAAGGACACATACTATGAGAAGAGACAGATTAACCATAAAATGATAATGTTAAACCTTAGAATCGGTACCTGAAAAAAATGAAAACTTCAATTGAATTGATCAAAATAGCTAGGCATAAATCAAAAAATTAAAATAGATGAATGATGACAATGACTTGTAGGCTCTTGTATGAAGAACCCAAAGCAACAATATCCAAGATAGGGGAAGAAAACAAGAATAGAAAGAGAAAGCCATACTACAATCTGATGAACTGATTGATCCCTATACCCTTAATTTATACGTATCTTTAGGCCCCTTAACTTTTATAATTTGTTAGGATTTATTATTCTTTAATCAATCCTACCAACTTTTCAATTTGACTTCTCACTTCATGATTGGTTTCCAATTGCCAAAAATCCCAACTTTCCACTTTGTAGTAAATCGTCTTTATCAACGTTAGAATTCTTTTGCTTATTCAGCAATTAATTCCCGCGACTTGCCTTTTCTTTCTTTTCCTCCTTGCTGGATGACTCTGATAGGAGAGGAAGTGGAAGTTGGATGCACATGAGGCAGACATGGCTTCTACTAAATACAAGAATAAAGCAAGTTGAGCATTCTTCAATTTTGGCCACGTGACGTGGATGGACAGAGACCATGAAACAAACCCAACTTGGTAGGCAAGCCCCAAATTCATGAGGCTAGACCCATTTTCTCACATAGTCAAACACTAGGCTAGGCATGGAATTTCTCTAATTTTGCTCAAGCGTTGCTGTAATTATGTCCATAATTTGACCATATTACTTACCTTCACTGTCAAATTCATAAGCTTACGACCATTTGTCAATCTCTCTTTAGTTCATAATTTTCTTGTACAATCACACAGAACTAGTATAAAACCTAAAATAACCCCAAATAGGGGAAAAAGACAAGTGAGTAGAAGCATTCATTCAGTTACTTTTACTGACCAAACACTTCTAGAGGATTATACTTGTTCAATGGGAGTGTCACCACTTGAAGACCCTTCCTTAGTGAGTAGAGAATTATCCTACATGACAAAAGTCAAAGATCATAGCTATAGCTCCATCAAATTAAACAAGTGCTCATACTACTCGAGAACTAGATTAATCCAATTAATATCAGCCATTTCTCTCTCAGACATTTTTTTATTTTTAAATAGAAAAGGAAAGTTTAGTAATTAAAAGTCATATGACATCTACATCGATAATTTTTTGGGAAGAATAAATCTAAGATTTCAAAATAGCTCTCTATTTCAACAAGTTTAATGGCATATATACTTCTGATTGACTCTATACTTACAACATCATTCTGGCCATAAACTGCATTCTTTGAAGTTTGTCTACCTGAACATTAGAACTATTATATAACTTCATAGAATAAGCATCTTTACGATATGATCGGTTTAGTTTGAAAGAAAAATCATCATACAAGCGTCTGTTGTTGAATCATTCTTAATCAAACCCAATGAAACAAACTGATATACTAGAAAATACTCTCTAGCTTAATCAAAAACCCGAATAAAAATTACGCAAATAGAAAAGAAAAATAATTTAGACAAAAAGCAAAAAAAAAAACCCCCTAGAAAGGTAAACTCTAACTCTCACTAGAAGAAGAGAAATGCAAACTCTCATAAAAAAGCAAAAAGCCTCACGCTGACAAGGAGAGAAAATTTATTAGAACAAACTAACAATGCCATTGGATATTAAAATAACTGAATAATGAAGGTAAAAGGGACTTACTACTAGCTATAATTATGCTAGTAGTAGCCCCAACCACCTAGATAAGAAGAGAAGGAAAGAGTGGGCACAAAATTAGGGTTTAGGGGGAAAGAGGAGGAGATTTTTAACATTGCTCTGGTTCTATTCCATTGCACTTCACTTATTTCTCTCTTAAATGTTACCCAATGAAAAATTAAGGCATAAGGCTAAAATAGATGTAGTAAAACTTGGACTTTCATCAATTGGACAAATTTGGGCAAAAACAAAAAATATAAGAAATTAAACAAATCGGTGCCATAAAACATGTAGTTTGGGCATATTATTTTTGCCATTTTAGGGATTAAAATGTTAGGATCCATTGGAAAAGTATTTTATATCCCAAAATTAGGCTCGACCAACTTTCCATCAAGCCATAAATTCACCAATTTTTGAGCCAATTTGATAGGTAAAATCCTATGACAAGTTAGGTTATGGGCTAAAATTTGTTGTCAAAGTGTTCTTTGGGTAGATGGGGCCTCTTCTTGATCTAGGATGATGGAGGTACAAGGTTAAAAGGGGGTTTTAGTATGTATCAACATGTTCGTATTAAAACTATAATTCAACCACCATTTACAATGGAGTTTTTGGTCTTCCCTAGCTTGCCTCTAATGAACATGAGCATGATCCTAGAAATGCTAATGCCACTTTACTTGTTGTCAACTTCATCTGATCCATACATATCGTTCCTCTATTCTTAAAGTAGAGAAAGTGTTAGTAAACTTGATGAAAACTTCTCCATGTGTCATAGTATGGACATATAGCTTTCAAGTATAAATTTATCATCTTTTCTAGTCTAGAAGGAGCATAATCTCTTGAAGACAAAATAGAAAAAATAAAACAAAAGAAAGGGGAAAAAAAAGAAAGAAAGAAAAAATTAAGTGAATAATGATAAATTTGGTAATTACATATGCACAATAATAATGTCAATGAACTTCCTTTCATAAAACAAGAGAAACAATTAAAGGTTCCCTTGATTTGGAGGTAGGATAACTCTCATGTTGCATGCTATGAAATGGGCCAGAAGAACATATGGGTAATGATATCCAAGGGCATTGTATTAAAGTCCTAGTAACAAGCTTAATGTAAACCTAGTCGAAAACATCTTGGAAATCATCTATTTCCATATGACTTGTGTAAGAAGTAAGAGAGCTACAAAGATCTTCTAAAGATTCCAGGCTAAGTTAAAAATCTTTGAGGATAAATAAAGTTATGGATAGTATCTATATTAAGGGGCAGTAGTGATCCTGGAAATAAAAATAAAGGTAGAGAATCTGAATCATGGTATGAGAAATATGCTTGCTTCTTGAAGAGTTCAGCCCAACTTAAGTTCTTAATCTAGAGGTAGAATTCTCATAGCTTAGAAACCTCTTTACTATCAAGTTTGTATTAAGCTCACTATAGATCAACTTGTTCATTGCAAAGTGACCCCAGTATCTTCTCAAAAAACTTTCTACATATCTCTTGTTTATGGCTATAACAAAAGCGACTAGAGAATGCCCTTTGGTAATGCCTTACTAATCTTGCTGAAAAAATGAATGATGCTTGGTGTATTATTGGAGACTTCAACTCCATCCTTAGGCTAAGTGAAAGACTAGGGGCTAGTGATGTTACGGATGGTGACATTGCTGATTTTTAGAATTGTATTAATGATTGTGAGCTTCATGAGATGAAAACCTTTGATACATAATTTATTTGGACCAAAAAGCAAATTTGGTCCAAACTTAACTGGGCTCGGATCAACATCTATTGGCATCCTCTGTTTGATTTTATACAATTGGAATACCTCATAGTTGGCCTCTCTGATCATACCCCAATATGTCTATCCTCCCACATTGTCTAATGGCTGCAGGGACTTTTAGATACTGTAATATGTGGAGCATGACCCATCTTTCAAAAAGTTTGTTTGCTCTACTATCAGCATCCATAAGAAAGGCCACAAAATTGTCAAGTTTCATGATATTCATTAGCAAGCATATGGTACATAGAGCTTAACTCGCTGATATTTGGCAGAAATTGTCATTTGATCTAATGAATGAGAACTTGGCTCAACTTGAAAATAAAGCGAGAAAGCGATATCTTATAATTCTCAAGTCATTCCTCACTCTTATGCAATAATAAAGTAAAATGAAATGGATGCATTTTGGGGATCAATGCTCCAAACTTTTCCTTGCTAAGGTTAAACAAAGGACACAACCAACATATGTTTACTCTATCTAGAACAAAGAAGAGATCAGAGTTGATGGGTTTGAAGCAGTCGATAAAGTCATACTTGAGTTCTATCAACATCTCCTTGGTAAACAAAAAATTACGAGAATCCCATTGACTCAGAGGTAATTCAGGAAGAGCCAATTCTTTCTATAGAACAATAGTTTGCTCTTTGTAAACCTTTCTTTGATAATGACATGAAAGAGATGATCTTCTCTATTCCTAATTCCAAATCACCAGGGCCAGATAGTTTCAATAGTGGAGTTTTTAGGGACTGTTGAGAGTAAATAGGTCCACTTATTTCTGAAGCTATTCAAGAATGTTCAAACTTGGGAAATTGCTCAAAAATTACAACACAACTAACTTGGTCATCCTACCAAAAATTTTCTCATCAGTCTCCCAAAATGATTTTCAGGTCCATATCATGTTGCAATGTGATTTACAAGTGCATATTCAAGCTATTATGCATGATATTGAAGGATATTCTTCCTAGCTTTATTGATTAAAGTCAAGGATCCTTCATTGAAGGTAGAGAAGTGCACTATAATGTGCTTCTTTGCCAAGAGATAGCAAGAGGGTACCAAAAAAATAGCATATTTCCCCTAGGTGGATGCTGAAGATTGATCTTAAGAAGGGTTTTGATTTTATTTATTAGGAATTCCTTCATGAGCTTTCGGTGAGTTTTACGTTTCCATCTTGTTTGATGGAGAGAAAGGCCCAAGACAATGGGATCCTCTATCCCTTCTCCTCTTTGTATTGACTATGGGCTACCTTCCTTGAGTTTTCAAACTTGCATCACCTTACACGACATTTAGATTCCATCTAAACTGTCACAAGCTGAGGCTGGTTACATTTAGTCTTTGCTGACGACTTAATCATTTTTTGTGTTGCCAAGGAAAAAGTTATTACAATCATGATGGAGGATTTCAATCATTTCATCACAACCTTGGGTCTTTCAGCTAACCCTCACAAGTCTCAAATTATCCTGGGAGGAGTTGACAGTTTAACAAAGAAATGGATAATTGAGTAGACTTGTTTTTGTGAAGAGTCCCACTAGTCAGATATTTGGGGTTCCTAATTACTTCCAGCTGACGGACTAAGTTGGATTCATCCTCTGGTTGATAAGATTCTAGCAAAAAACAAAGTGCGGTCTTCTAGATACATCTCTTATACAAGAAGAGTAGTGTTAATCAACTCTGCCTTAACTAGAATGTATAGCTTTTGGGCAGTTGTTTCCATCCTCCCTCAGTTAGTAATTAATCAGGTAAATACAACATGTAGTAACTTCCTTTGGTGGGCTCACTGTCACCACAAAAGGCTCCCCTATTACTTGGTCCACCATAATTACGCCTAAGAAATTTGGGGGTATTGGGCTAAAAAACTACAATGCTGGAATGATGCTTCTATTGCCAAGCTTTTATGGGCCATTGCTAACAAAGAAGACACTATTTGGGCCAAGTGGGTGAATAGAAGATATATAAAAAGCTCCTCCCAGTGGGAGTACTCTCCTAGAAATGATGTATGTTGGTAGTAGACTAGACTATGCAAATTGAAAGAAAGTTTTAAATAAGGGAGTAAAATCAATCACAAATGGCAATGGCATATGGGACTAAGTACACTGTCATCTTAGGGTACTTATCCAGACTCAATACTTCTACCAAACCCCCCGGACTAGAATTATTTGGTGCAGACTCTGCATACCCAAAATTCATTCATCTGTTGGTTAGTCCTACATCAAAATATTCCTATCAGAGATAAACTACACAAATTTATTCCTCAGCTGGGCACTTTATGGACTTTTTATCATACTGTAACAGAGACTATTGATCATTTATTTCATGATTGTACATTTGCTACTCAAATTAAAAAACCTATATTTGCTTGGATTAAGATTTAGCTTTTTCATACTTGCCTACAAAGATGGATAGCCCATCTTCTTAATCTGAAATGCCTTAAAGTGTAGAAGGAGCTCACATATGCATGTTTTATTGCTACTACCAATAGTATATAGTACGCTAGGAATAAGGTTATTTTTAATAAAAATCAGCAGCAATTGGCAGTGCTTGTAAAGAATATGAAGGAGTAAATCATCTAAAGGGTCTTGCTTCTAGCTAGTAGTTTCAAAAAGTATATAAACTGTATAGACATCATACTTTAGATATGTGAGAGGCAATGGTGGGAATCGATACCTATGCATAGTGCTCTTTGGTTTGTAAATACCTTTGTTGTGGTAATGAAGATTTTTACATCTTACCTTAAAACAAAAAGATGTATATTAACAAGATATGGAATCCTTAGTAAAATTCCTTATAGGGAATCACCAAATGACCCCAATATAAACAAGTCATGGGAAAATCCCAGAGGTAAGGAAAAACGCAAACACTTTAGAACTTTAGTTCTTTGATTCCCTTCTTGAATTATCGTAACTTGAGTAATCAGAGGCTCCTAAAGAGGAGAAATGAGAGTTGTTTTATAGGAAATTATTAAACGGTGGTGTAAGTGCCTTAAGGTACAACAAATAAGTCTATTACCTATCATGTGCTAAAACATTTGGCACCATCTATGAGGACCTTGAGTTAATCAAGATGCCACCTAAGAGTAACATGAAAGAAAAAGAAACAAGAGGGTCTAAGGAAACAATCCCAAATATAAACCCATAGGTAATAATAATCACAACATAGAGACTGCCTTAAACTAGGAAGATACAACTCTTCCTGGAGAAAATTAGTCTTCTACCCATACTTCTGTCCTAGAACAAAGAGATATTGTCTAGATGCTACCAGATGAAGTGATCACTACAAAAGTCAATGGTGCTATAGCCCCCATGATAAAGTTAGACGCTTTCTTGGCCGCCTAAAGTAAGCTAGAGAAATCAATCTCTAGGAGATTGTCCATGAAGATAAGGGCTTTTAAGGCTACAAAGAGATTTTTCTTGAGGATCCAAAGGATAAGGATCCTAAAAACATAATTTCTAGGTTCTAGAAGATGAAAGCTGATGATTTGAAAGAGATCTTGAACCAAAAGAAGGCTAATAAGGAAAAATCCATGCATAAAAAGTCTGATGGAGAAAAGCTCTACGTAGAGGACAAACACAAAGAAGATTCTTAACAATAGAGTTCTACCTCTATCAAAGTTGTGTTTTCCAGACAATTTTCCCAAGAACACACTAAGGAACTTGTAATCAACACATCCCATCAATGAACCACCCATCCATTAAGACACCTTTTGAATTTAAAATATGGAATCTAGAGGTTGTAGAGACAATCAATGAGTTAAAGATAGACCTTTATAAGGGGACTATAGACCCTCAAAAGTACTTGGATGCCTATCTTTCAAACTTTCCTCTATGGTGTAGATATATACTTTCAAGCTACCCTTAAAGGGGCGAGCCAGATCTAGTTTAATAGGCTACCTCATGATCTATTAAGTCTTGAAAAGATCTTTCCACTAGTTTTATCAATCACTTTATTAGGCGTAATAGGACTCCAAACAACAGCAAAATTAATGAAGCTGGTACAAAGAGATGGAGAGTTATTGGCTGATGATGTGGAGAGATTTAATCAAGCAACTCTCTTTGCTAAAAGCCTGAAGCCAAATATGGTGTGACATCTTTCACTAATAGAGTTTATCACATAAAGTTGTGTGAAAAGTTTATAATGGAACCCAAAACTATCTTAGCTAAGTCCTTAAAGGTAGTTGAACAATACATCTAGCTTAAAGATGTGATGGAGGATCTAGAGCTCCCAAAAAGGCATCTAAGAGAGATAAGAAAAGTTCAAACAAATAAAACCATAAAGAAAGGAAAGAGTAAACACCTAAAATAAAATTTCTCTTTATTGTCTTAGGAAGTGATGTCTTAATGGAGATTAGAGGTCATATACTTATGGATGGGGCAAAACCTCTAAAACAAAGGCCTAAAAACAAAAGTGAAGACAAGTGGTGTGAGTTTTATAAGGACTATGGAATGATACAAAGTACTGTTAGGATCTAGATAGAGTACTCAATGATTTGACTAAGAAAGAAAAGCTAGATCAATTCATCAAGAATCGACCTTAAAAAAAAAAGGAACATCCAGATGAGAAAATTTCAGAACAGGGATAGTCTTTAGATACACCCTTGAAAGATACAATATAAGAATCTTAGGAGGAACACCCCTAGCTAGATTATCAAAAGGCCCAAAAGAGTCACCTTGGGACTTTAGATCAAGTAATTCCATAGGTAACTAGGTAACTATAGATTCTCAACCACAGATGATTTTTGAAGGTGCTAGACCTCTAACTCTGGCTTATCATAATCCTATAGTAATAAAGTTGATAGTAGCTATTTATGAGATTAATCAAGTACTGGCAGATACTGGAAGTTCAATAGATGTTATATTCTATGAATGTTTTCTCAAGCTTGGTTTACAGGATAAGTATATGTCTATGGCTCCATACCTATTACAAGCTTTATACGACATGCAATGTATCCCAAGGGCCTGATTAAACTACCCACCAATGATGTAGACCCAGATGGAAAAGACCAGATGAGTGATAGTGGATTATATAGTCATGGATGTGCCCTCAACCTACAACACGATAGTGGGGAGGCCACTCTTAAATTCTCTGAAAGCAACACTAACCACATAAAATCTAGAGAAGCAATATCTAGCAGATAATGGCTCTGTAGCTAGGATAGTGGGACATGAGACAATGTTACATAAAAATTTTGACGACTTACATCCCACACAGAGAATATGAAGTGAGAGACCTCATAGAAGAATAAAAGATATACAGTATAATAACAACAGGTAAACATGTTCATGGTTTCTAAACTTGACAACGAGGACATCAAAAATCCTAGACTTGAGCTAAAGGATCAATTATAAGAGCTCGAATAAGACCCATCTAGCATTGTACAAATAAGAGTTGGCAAGGATCTGACTTTTTATGAAGTACTAATACCCCTACTAAGGCAATATGCAAGTGTGTTTACTTATGCGACATAAGAGATGCTAGAATTAAATAACTAGTGCACTCAAAAACTCATACAACTACTTGCATTAAAACTTGAGCAATTTGATAACTAGTGCACTCAAAAACACAAATTCGCTTGAATTAAATAACCCAGAACCAATTACACCAATTCAAAGCACAAAAATTTCAAATATGAGATTTACATTAAAATGATTTTTTAAGAAAAAAAGAAGACGAAATTAAACTAGAAACTACTTTCGAAATGCTTCTTACCCCTGAATCAATCTCGGGCCTTCTTGTTATAGCAAAAATCGAACCCCCAAACTCTTTATTATTTCCATCAACTCTTAAAATAAAGCCTTGAATTGCCAAATTGATATGATGATGATGGAGAATAACGACTGGTACTAATGAATTAATAGTGATCATGAAAGAGGAGAGGGAAATTAAAGGAGCCGTTGATTGTGGCTAAGAATATGAGCAACAAAAAAGGAGGAGGGCACTTTGGGTTTACTGGGTAAGCAAGAAGAGAAAGAAGAAGAAATAAAGGAATGGGGAAAAGGGCATAACTATGCTAAGGCATGTTAAGGATTAAGTGAAAGGGGGGAGAGGACAGTAAGCTGGGCCTGGCAGAAACTGGGCCACGCGTGGAGAGAAGAAGAGGCCCGTACAGAGAGAGAAGAGAAAGAGGAGAAAAGAAGAGGTGGGAGGAATTGAGCTTTATGTGGTTGGGTTATATGTAAGTTTAAGTAAGGGAGGGGGAAATTTAGGGACGGGCTCTAGGTTGTAGAAGAAAATGGAAGCACAGGCCTAGCCGAAAGAGAGAAAGGGGAGAGGGAAGATTAAGAAGAGGGGAAGATTGGATTGGGCCTCATGCGACTGGGTTGATGTAAGCACATGCCCAATGGGTCAATGGAAAGGGTTTCAACTTTTTCTTCCTTTTTCCTTTGTTCAACTTAATCCAAAACTTGATCTTATTTGTGTGAATTATTTATTTTGCTCCCTCCAATTTTTTCCAAATTCCTATAAAATAAACAAAAACATATTAAAATCATAATTTAAGTATTCATTTTGAGCAAATGTTAGATAATAAAAGGGTATAAAATGCATCATTTTCAAGTTGAACAAATACCCCGACACCTAAATTTTGCTCGTTCCCAAGTAAAATAAAACTAAAATCCTAGAAAAAGAAAAATAACATTCTAACTAACTTTTTATAGGAATGACGGTTACACCCGACCCGTTCAATAAGCCTTTAAACACCTAGGTCACCCCTAGTGGACGAGTAAGGTCCCATGAGGATATATACCTACAAAATCTTAAAAGAAAACAAAAAAAATCAAAAATCTTTTTGGATTTTTAAAAACTTATATATACAACACCGGAAAACATATACATATTCCAGCCAATCACATCACTCAAGTAATTTAAGCATAAGATCACATATAAACGCAATGTACAAATTAAGAAATTATTAATCCCCATTCTTAATCCCCATGATAACACTTATACACAATCTTTCACCGCACTTAAAAAATATGAACAAGCCCGACCGGTAGAACCTAACTTTAGGGATATGTGCAACACTCCCGTTCATGTGTTTAAAATATCGCAGGGTTGACCCAATCTATCTTCCAATCATACAACCTACCATAGGCTTGCTAAGATTCTCAATTCTCTACCACTCAAATGCAATATGCAAGTTGACAATCAAGAGGACTTAACAGGGGTTGTAATAGGGCTACAGGTTAAGTATGGAACGAAAAATCGATTTAGGAAATAAGCAGCTAAAAGCCAAATAGCTAATGAGCAACCAATATTTCCACTAAGCATAATAACGACATCTTCTCCTAAAACAAAATAAGAAAACACCCTTCAAAACCAACCTTTGGAAATGAGTATATACAAGAACAATCATTCATGCCAAGCACTCTTATTCACAAGACTTTTTCTAATTTTTAACATTTTTTTCAACTTTTTTGCTCTTTTTTCCCCTTTTTCATCTTTTTTTTTTGGGAAGAAAAATAAATGAATGGCATATACAAAAATAACACAACTCGATTGTCAAATGGTCACAATGATACATCCCCTTATCACACTAAAAGATCCAAAATCAACCACCAATTATATAAAATGCCCAAAAGCTACCTTCAAAATATTGAAGTGTTGCTCTATTAGTCTTGAGTAGGTGATAAGGAAATGTGCTTATGCAATAGACTAAAATGAAGGATTCACAATAGAAACAGTCAAGGCTCAAAGGGTTCACAAAAGGATAAAACATGTAAATCAGGATGGCTATTTGACTATGTGGCTCACAAAATGAAGAATGTCTCTATCATATTACCATAATGCACACACTAAATGCGATTTTGAAGAGGATCATAGCAAGTTGTAGAGATGTAATTATGGAAGAGACACACATGAAAAAAAAATGTGAGACTAAAAATGATGAGTTAATCTTAAAGGCTCAAATCTCACGGGTTATCTACTAAAGTCAAGAGGCTTGCATTCAAAAAATGTCAGGGGTTAGTACTATACATAAATATCACACTTTGGACTAAGTTCTATCATGCACACCATATCTATGTATAACCTAATACTAAGGTACAAGAGAACACAATCAATCCTAATAGCACATATATTCCCCCAAAACAAAACAATATTTCTTTTTGATTTTTCAAAATTTTTAAAAATTTTTTTCTAAATTTTTGAAACAAAATTTCCTCCCCTGACACTTAAATCAAATAATGTCCTCATTGGCAGTGAAAAGAAACATAAAACACAAAATAAAAACTAAAAATAAAAACAAATATATGAAAAGAAAACTAAGACTAAAAAAGAAAAAAAGGACAGGACACGAAAACTCAAGTATACAAACATATACACAAAAGAGAAGTAAGAGAAAAATCACCTAAATATACCAAACAGAAAACAAAAGAAAAATAAGAAAAACTGAAATAATGAAAAGAAATTCTGATCAAACTAGGTGTAACTCGGTAGCACATTACTCATCAGAATTCAGCTCGCAGAGTATCAGATACTCTACATCTTTTGTGCTTGGCAGCTCTAAAAACTGCTTCAACCTCTGAGGATTCACTTTAAACTTAGCTCCAATCTCAAGATCTTGTATTTCAACTACAATACAGGGAAAAATATGTGAAACAACATAGGGACCTGTACATCAGGACTTCAATTTTCCTAGAAAAATATGGAGCTTAGAGTCATATAAGATCACTTCTATTCACGGGACAAATTCTTTCCTAAGAATATATCTATCATGAAATAACTTAGCCATCTCTTTGTAAGATCGAGCACTCTCATATGTCTTAACTCTGATCTCCTCTAACTTACTCAGTTGCAGTCTTATCTCCTCACTAGCATTAGTCAAGTCATAACTCAACATCTTGATGGCTTACTAAGCTCTATGCTCAATCTCAACAGGGAGATGACAAGACTCACTATAGATAACCCTATAAAGTGACATATCTAAGGGAGTCTTAAATGATGTCCTACAAGCCTATAAAGCATCTATAAGCTCGTTGGCCCAATCTTTTCTATTCTTGCTCATACTCTTCTTTGAATCTGCTTAATCCGCCTATTAGACACTTCAACCTGGCCATTGGTTTGGGGATGATATGGGGTGGCAAGTCTATGGTGACTATAGAGTACCTCCTCAACAAGGCATCAAAATACCTATTAGTAAAGTGAGTACCCTAATTACTAATGACTAGTCGGGGCATGCCAAATACAACAAAAATGTTTTCGCTAAGGAACTTTACAACTACTTTAGCATCATTGGTCCTAGTAGCAATGACCTCTACCACTTAGAGACATAGTCCATATCCAACAAAATGTACTCATTCACAAAAGAAGATAGAATAATGGTCCTATGAAGTCTATATCCTAAACATCGAAAATCTCCACCACAATGATAGGATTAAATGGGATATATCTCTCCTACTAATTCTACCCAATTGTTGGCACCTATGGCAACTCTTGCAATACTTAAAAGCATCCTTAAATAAGGTAGGCCAATAAAAACCATATTGAAGAACTTTGGCTATTGTCCTTTTCCTCCTAAAATGCCCTCCACATGCTTGGCTATGACACAATGAAAGGATACTCCTAACCTCATAGTTGGGAATACACCTCCTAAAGACTTGGTTAGAATAATACTTAAACAAGTAATGATCATGCCAAACAAAGAATTTCACAAGATGAAAGAATCAGTCTCTATTATTCTTAGTCTAGCCCTTAGGAATCCTACCAGACACTAGGTGGTTTACAATGTCAGCATACAAATAGTAAGGGTAGACTGCAAACAACTGCTTGTTAGGGAAGCATTCAATAATATTAGACTCATGCTTTCTAGCACAGAGAATCTTAGACAAGTGGTCAACAATTAGATTCTTAAAACCTTTCTTATCTCTAATCTCATTATCAAATTCTTGCAGAATCAAGATCCACCTCACATGTCTAGGCTTAGCATCATTCTTAGAAAGAAGGTGCTTAAGAGCAGAGTGATTAGTATAAACAATCACATGTGACCTAATCAAATGAGGTCTAAATTTTTCAAAACTAAAGATCACAACCAAAAATTCTTTCTCAGTGATAGTGTAATTCAGTTGGGCATCATTCAAGTTGTGACTAGCATAATAAATGGAATAGGGCTTGTTATCAACACGTTGCCCTAAAATAGCCCCAACAGCACAGCCAGATGTATCACACATTAGCTCAAAAAGCTCTACCTGGATGGCAAGATAAAGAACGGAAGCAGAGGTTAAGACTTCTTTAAGCTTAGTAAATGCCTCATAACACCCCTCAGAGAAGTGAAATGGCACATTGTTACCTAAAATGTTAGTCAAAGCGTTGGCTGTCTTACTAAAGTCCTTAATAAAATGACGATAGAAGCCAGCATGCCTAAGAAAAGACCTCACATCTTTTACACAAATGGGAAGGGGAAAGTTAACAATCAAATCAGTCTTAGCCTTATCAACTTCAACTCCATCTCTAGAATTAACATAGCCTAAGAATATCCCATTTTTCCCCATAAAATGACATTTCTCCCAATTCAAAGCGAGATTTTTCCCCCTACACCTTTGCAACACTTTACTCAAATTAGACAAACAATCACTAAAGGAAGACTCAAACACAGAGAAGTCATCTATGAAAATTTTCATGCACCATTCAACAAAATCTGAGAAAATGGAAATCATGCACCTTTGAAAGGTAGGAGGAGCATTACAGACTCTAAAAGGCATTCTCCTAAAGGCATATGTACCGAAAGGACAAGTAAAAGTAGCCTTCTCCTAATCCTCAAGAGCAATTAAGATCTGGTTATAGCCAGAATACCCATCTAAAAAGTAATAGAAAGAATGTACAGCCAACCTCTCTAACATCTAGTGAAGGAAGGGAAGGGAAAAATGGTCTTTCCTAGTGGCAGCATTCAATTTTCTATAATCAATGCAAACACGCCATCTAGATTGGACTCGAGTTGGAACTAACTCGTTCTTGTCATTCCTAATCATAGTAATACCGGTCTTCTTAGAAACAACTTGAATTGTACTAACCTGCTCACTATCAAAAATAGGATAAATAATCCTGTGGTCTAATCACTTAATCACTTCCTGCCTAACTACTTCATGTAAAGTTGGGTTCAAATGCCTTACACGGTAACGGTAGGACTTAGCATTCTCCTCCAAATGGATTCTATGTTGTAGAAATCGACGGACTAATATCCTTAATAATCCCTCAAGTCCAACTTATGGCTTCCCTATTCTCTCTAAGTACGGCAATCAGTTTTTCCTCTTGGCCTCAGTCTAAGTCATAAACAATAATCACACGCAAGGATTCATCCAGTCCTAGAAATGAATACTTAAGAAAATCAGGAAGATGTTTCAATTCAAGAGAAGCAGAAGAGAAATCAGATTCAGAAGCAAACTTAGAAGTAGAAGCAATCAAACCGTCAGCTACAGAGCGTAAGTCATCAAATTCAAACACATCAAATTCGGCCTCATCATCAATCGAAAAAGACTCATACTCAGCAACAAATATGTCATCAAAATCATCATCAAATACAGAGTTCTCTCCCCAGTTAAGAGTGGAAAACTCTATTATCATCAAAACTTGAAGACTGCCTTTGAAGATTAAATATGTTCAATTCCAAGGTCATATTACCAAAAGACAGTCACATTATGCCATTTTTGTAGCTAATAAGGGTATTATCAGTGGCTAAGAAAGGATGCCCTAGAATAACAGGGACCTGAATAGCAGTTTTAGCCACTTTCTCAGTCTTAAGCATAACAAAGTATACTGAGTAGATAAATTTACCCACTCTAATCAAAACATTCTCTACCACACCCTTTTGCAATCTCGTCGATCTACTAGCCAGTTGACTAACCATCTTGGTAGGTTTCACCTCACCTAATCCTAGCCTCTCATACTCAATGAAGGGTAGCAAATTAACATTGGCCCCTGAATCAAGCAAAGCTCTATGAATAAGTTCGTCCCCTATGACTATGGAGATCGTTGGGTAATTGGGGCCCATATACTTTACTGGGATCTGATGAGAAATAATGAAACTAGCATAAGAGGATAAGAAAATCTTCTTAGGAACACTAGTGGCTCTCTTGGTAGTACAAGATCCTTCAAAAACCTAGCATAAGGAGGCATCTGCTAAATGACATCAAGCAAATGAATGTTGATTTTGGCTTGAGAGAAGGTCTCTCTTATCTTATCAACATAGGCTTGGTCTTTCTATTTCAGCATATGGGAGACAGGAGGTAAAGACTTATGAATGCTCTCAGTAGTGGAAGAAGGTGAAGAAAAATCCTTAGGAGATGAGGGATCCACTGAATCAACATAATCTTTCTCCTTAGGCTCTTCTTTATCAAAAGATGAATAAGAAAGAAGCAAATTAGAAGATTCACTAGGGACACCATTAGTAGTATCTCCTGACTAACTAGATCAATAATTTCTGGAGAAAAAGATGACGAAGAAATTTAAAAGAAACTATGAGGGTACTTGCAGGCTTCTTCAGAATTTCCCACTTGATTTTCAATCTCTTGACCTGATCTAAGAGATATGACTACATTTACTTTCTTCACAGTCTCACTAGGGTTGACTCTAGAAGAAGATGAGGCATAACCCTTAGGGTTTACGTTTGGCTGACTAGGAAAAATACCTCTTCCTTAGTAGATGATGCTTATTGAAAAAATTGTTCAGTCATCGTTCTCATCTTTTCATATTAGCATTAATCATCTTCTCCACATTACTATTAATTCTTCTCTCAATCTTATCAATGTTATTTTAGTAGGAGGAGGTTGAACCTGAGCAATAGAAGGTAAAGGTCTAGGTGTATTAGGCACACCTTGAAAAGTCAATCTCTGATAAGTGTTAGAAGAATGAGAGATGGGTTGGGAGTCATTTTTAGGAAAAACTCCAGGCTAAGAGTTAGGAACCGCAGCACTTAGTTCACTACTTAAAGAAAATTTAGGTGATTCCACTACCCTGTGTTATAGTAAGGGGAGAATGGGTTATTCTTAGGTCTTTAGGCCATACTCACTTGTTCCTACCTAGTAGATAACTGGTGAGCAAAACAAGAATAACCACTCAATGTGTGATGTAAGGCCTAACAATGAGAACAAGACACCATAGAACTTTGAGAATTCTGGGGAGTCTGAATAGATAACCCCTTCAACATGTTCTCTAAAACTACTATCTTATACTCTAGGTGATTCACATCAGAAACATAATGCATTCCACCCCTAGCAAACCTAGAACTTATACTGTCATCTCTAGCGGTTTTCCACTACATCGTCTTCTTTGTTAAGTCCTCTAGAATTCCCAAGTAACAGTGACACTCTTAGAAAGAAAGTCACCCTGACAGATGGAATGTAGCATGGTTCGAGTTTGTTGGTCAATCCTTTATTAACAATTTGACACAAATGCACTTTGTCTAAATCATGATGGGGACATCGGGCCAACAAATTCTTAAACTTGCCTAAGTATTTCCAAAATGATTCCATTTCTACTTGAACAAATTGATTGGTTTCATTCCCTAGCTTTACAATCATGGCATTAAGAAAATATTTTCTTAAGAAGAACCTAACAAAGTCATCCCAAGTAGAAACAGAATTAGCAGCCAAGTCCAACATCGATGTTTTAGCAACATCTTTCAAAGCAAAAGGAATTAACTTCATTCGCACCGCATCAATGAAAATACTAGGAAAATGCATCGTGGAACGCACTTCTTCAAATTTCCTAAGAAACAAATATGCATCCTCTAAACTAGTAAATATAGGGAGCATTTGAGTGTAATGAGATCTCGACTCAAAGGTCACGTTACATCCTAAGTCAGGCAAATCAAAGCGCAATGGCAAGGTGGTCCTAGGAGGATAGACAATATTAGTCAAAGGTCTCTCTTGTGCCATTTTTTAACTTCAAGTTTGGGTTCCAATTCAAGGTCGGATTCAATCCCAATAAGTGTTTTGATCTTAATTAGGGTCTCTAACCTAATAAGTCATGCAAAGTGCACACCTCACAAAATTATTTTTGGTCTTTTCTTTTTCTAATTTTTTTTTTGGGATTATTTTTTACACAAAAAAAAGAAAATAATCCAAACTTAAAATGAAACACAAAACAGAAAACACAAAATAAACTAAAATAAAACAGGGCATAAACTAAAACCTAAACAAGAAAAATCTAACAATAAAATCAAACAGAAAATCAAACTTCAAATTCACAACCGTTTACATAGAAAATTTAGCACAATCAAAGAGAACATGAGTATATTTTATTGAAATTTTTTTTTTGTCACAAAACAATGTAGATCAGAATCGAAAATTATTTCTGAAAATTGTTGAAAATTCCAGAAATCACTAAAAATTCGACAAAAATTCAACTAGACTTCAAAATTCCTATGAATCTACTATAGATATTGGTACAGCAAAATCAGCTCTAGATGAGCTAAGAAAATCAAAACAAAATTTGAATTTTAGACAAAGCCTGCACAGTTTGTTTCATCTTTAATTCTACCTGCCGTGGATGATTCACAGCACTGAAATCTAGATTATTTTTCTCAGCAAAAATTAATCACTAAAAAGAAAAATAAAATTAACCAAAATAAAATCTAGATATAAACTCCAAACAAAATAAAAAAACACAAGAAATCTAAACTAAACTAAACTCACTAAAATCAAAATCAAAAAGTATGAAAAGAAACAAAAACGACTCAATAAACTAAGCTATGACTTAATTTAACATGCAACCTAATTTCACAAATTCCAGCCTAAAACGGGTCCAAGAGCTTTTTATGATTCCCCGCAAGCATATGGTTGCTCGTTGTAGCACTTACAAGTGTCATCTTCAGTAATGGGCTATGAAATTAGAATATGATTGAGTTTCAACTAATTTTAAATTGAAGCACTTAATTAAATCGAATATCAACAAACTATACCTCACTCATATAGTACTAAAAGGAAAACTAAAGATTAACTCACTTTATCCAACTAGTTATACCTCAATCTAAGTGTGTTCATCCAATCCAAAATCAGAACGAGTTCCCAGATTTGAGCTTGGAGTTGAAGCAAATAGTAGCAAGAATTATTAGAATTCTGATATGGGCAAGCATAATCTGAATCGAGTCAGCAGCGGTAGCAATAAATATAGTCCAAATTCACACTAGTAATTCAAAATTATCAGACCTCAACTGCCCATAACCTGAATTAAATCAAGGCAGAATAGAGTTGAAAGGGAAAACAAGGCACAACTGAATTGAAACACCCACAACTACTTGAAGTTAAACTTTAGCAATTTGATAACAAGTGCACTCAAAAACTCAAATTTGCTTGAATTAGATAACCCAAAATCAATTACGCCAATTCGAGGCACAAAAATTTCAGACCTGAGATTGCGATTAAAGAGATTTTTTGAGAAGCAAAAGAAAACAAAATTAAATTAGCAACTACTCTCCAAATGCTTCTTGCCCTTGAATCAATCTCTAGCCTTCTTATTATAGCAAAAACCGAACCCCCAAACTCTTCATTACTTCCATTAACTCTTCAAAATAAAGCCTTGAAATCGCCAAATTGATGATGACACTGATGGAGAATAATGACTGGTGTTAATGAATTAATGGTGATGATGAAAGAAGAGAGAGAAATTGAAGGAACCGTCGATTGTGGCTGCTAGAATGAAGAAGATGAAGCAGCAATAGAGGAGGAGACGACTTTAGGTTTACCGAGTAAGCAAGGAGAAAGAGAAGAAGAAATTAAGGAGCGGGGAGAAGGTGTATCCCGTGTCTAGGCATAGGGAGGATTAAGTGAAAAGAGGGAGAGGACAACAGCTTGGGCATGGAGAGAAGAAGAGGCCCGCATGTAGAGAGAAGAGAAGGAGGAGAAAAGAAGAGCTAGGGCTAATGGGCTTCACATGATTAAGGTCCATGTAAGTTTAAATGAGGGAGGGGGCAAATCTGGGGATGTGTTCGAAGTTGAGCCACGGAAGAAAATGGAAGCACATACTCAAGAGAGAAGGGGGAGAAGAAAGACTGAGAAAAGGGGAAGACTGGATTAGGCCTCACGCAACTAGGCCAATTCAAGCACTAGTCCAATGGGTCAATGGAAAGAGCTTTAACTTTTTCTTCCTTTTTTGTTTATTCAAACTGATATAGAACTTGATCTTGTTTTGAGCAAATTATTTATTTTTCTCCAAATTTTTCAAAATTCCTGCCAAATAAACAAAAAATATTAAAATACTAATTTAGTTATTCATTTTGAGCAAATATTAGATAATAAAAGTATATAAAATGCATCATTTTCTTGTTGAACAATAGGCATGGCGAAGCTACTAGTGGATGCTAGTGGTGAGGTCATGATATGGGAGGAGAGCATCAGGGTTTGGCAGTGGAGGCTAAGCATGCATTATCTTGGGTGGTACACTAATGTCTTGGATCGTCTAAGGTATGGAATAAACTTTTTATAAGGGCTTGCAATAGGTTCATAGTGTAACACCAAGTGCACAATAAGCTTATAGAGGTGTTTCAACTTGGGATTTGGCATCAGTGTACGAAGCTTGGTGTTGAACTTCTAAAACACTTGCGATAAGTTCATCTTGGATATCCGATACTCAACAAATGATAAGATATGAACTTCTGAGCTTCGATTCCTCATTTTTTATTACATTTCAAACTTGAACCCTAGAACTAGCTCAGTTTAACTTATTTCCTACAAAATCGAATAAAACAAGTAAAAGTTTCAAAACCATGTTAGTTTAAGAGTTAGAAAATAGGTGATTGGGTTATGTAAAATACGAAATTTTTAGACGAAACAAAGGATAACTAGTGTCCTATTGTTTTAAGACTAAGTGTCGAGGGCTAATATTTTGCATAGATGCAATTCTTCTGATAAAACAAGTGTGATTATTTGTTTTGATATTTTTTAGTGGTAATAAGGGGTTATTTGTTCCAATTTAGAATTTAGGGAAGCAACATTTAGGTGCATTTAGTTAACAACAATTAGGTTTAGTAATTACCAACATTTTAGGATTATTGATGAAGATTTTGGGCAAGTACTTTACTTTTAATGCGAATATACATTTGAACCATAAATTATGCAACGGGGTGAGTTCAAAGACATTCATTACAAAAAGCTTTAATATAAACGATGATAGCAACTGAACAACATTTGGGGTGGTAAGAGTAGAACGGTTAATAGGTAATGACAATGGACTAGGTTCGAATTGGATTAGCCAACATTCATATCAATCATCCGTTTTTTATTAGTCAATTCGATCCACACATTATCTATTAAAATCTCATCCATGTCTATGAACACTTAAAAGTGTTTTGACTTTATAATAGATGAGACTTGAAGCCTAGTTTATATGCCCCATTGGCCTAGCAGAGTATAAAATCGGAATAAAACCCTTTGAATTATGATTTATAAATAAGGTATGGAAACATGAAAGATTCTACATTGGCTCAGAAATCACCTAATTTTTTAGTTACCTCTAGATGTGTACAATTTGTGTGGGTTCCAGAAAAAGTTTGTCACCAATTTTGATAAGGTTCTCTCATTCCAGATAAAGAAGAAATTTATTTATCTTATCTAATTTATTTTAAATTTACTCTTGTCTATCCTTAAGCCACTATAATAAGAGGTACCCCTATGGTTCAAGGGGATGTAAAAAAAGTGTGCAAGAAGAGACTAGGCTAACAGTGACACTGAGTGCCATTTTGCTAATTTTAGTAAATGTTACTTCGCTATATTCCTAAGTTGATGAGGTGGCTAACCCTAAGTGTGCCAACTCACTAACAAACCTTTCTACTTTTCTATTTAACAACAATAATGACAGCAACAATGACTTCCAATGTGGGTCTCACTTCCGCGGGGTTTGTGGAGATCCAGATGCAGGCGGTTTTATTTTTGTAAATATTTCTGCCCCAGAGAGACTGATTCCAAGCGACCACCAAAAACGTTTTCGTACGAAATCATTTTGAAGTTAAAATCATTTGGCATGCAAAAGGTAACATATACATGAAATATGCAAACCCAACACGTAAAATATATAAAAAAAGTGATATAAAAGCGATATAAAAACAATACAAATAGGTTAAGTGTGGTACCTTTTCCCGCTTTTCTATTTCACCATTTACCTTTTTTTATGTAACTTTGTGTTTTTCATAAACGATTGCATTTTTGGACTAGTTAATGTGACTTCCCACCTATTGTAAAGATGTTATATTTCCTTTCTTCCTTGAACATTGCAATCCTTTGCATTATAAAATACTAATTTGCAACCTGCTTATTTTAAATGGTGTGATTTTGTACTTTTTTTATTTGATTAGTAGAGGATGTCACAAATAATGAGTAACATCGAGATGGTCGTCATCCTGATGTCATAGCGTCGCACCCCCCCAAATTTGCATTTCTTTGGTCTAACGTTATGAAAGACTGCCAGTCTCCGCACCATGCATTATTGGAGGAGTTACGAAAATCTTCCCTTATTGTGCCCACATCTATTCAGCTGTCCATTTGGTTACCCCTCAGATTAGGGCATGGTAAGAGAAGTTCAACAAAAAAACTCATGGACAACTCTATTTCTGTTAAAAATTTAGAATTAAAAATAATATTAATCTTTTGAGCCAAGGACATAAATTGGACTACAAGCTTTGATGTAAAACTATTTGCTTTCAAGGTGCAAAACTTTTGTGTGTTCCAAATGACCTCATTGGTAGGTCTTAATTCAAAATCGCAAGGGCATGGTATAATTATAGCTAGCAACAGACAAGTACAGGTAATATCCATAGGGAACTTGCTTTTATCTACCAAGTTAACTTAAATGCAATAGGTAGGTTAATAATATAAAAGGTTCAAATAATAACTAGAAACATAATTTGAGAAATAAAATATTAAAAACACTTAGGTTAGGATCAGCCATACAATTATGCTTTAAATCACTTATTAATCCCTTTAAACTTGTCCATGTATGCATCAAGAATGGATAGATGGTCAAATAACACCCATCTCCCCCTTTTCAAGGATCGAAGACCAATCGTAAAATAACAGTTAGCTATTTTCATAGGACTAAGAGTTAAAGGAATACAAGTTAAACAATCTCTAAATCCCAATTAAAAACTTTGTTATTTTCATATCAATTTCCTAATTATCTAATAAGTCATACTAGGTAAATATTTTATCTTTCAACGTTCCCCTAAACCCAAATACAAATAGATGAAAAGTCTTTCGCCCTTCATAGAACATGTGGTAAGCATAATAAAATTCAATAACATAAGCAATGAACAAGTTCATTTAGGGTTATCTTATGATTATCATAACATAAGTAGCATTACCCCAGTTGGAAGATGTAACCACTAAACATATCTAGAATCAAAATAGAATCTCCACCTATCCCAATCATAATTTCTAAACAACAGAAAGAAATAAGGAAAAGGGTGATAGAGAGAGATTGAGGAAACAAACTTAAAAATTAATGGATTAGCAAAGTTCAAATCTTCAATTCCAAATCACCATAAACAAGCTTCAATTATTAAGAGCATTAGTGTGATGTGATGTTAATCTCCTCAAACCCTAATTAAAAGTGGGATAGATATTCCCAACAAATTGCAAAGCCTCTACTTAATGTTGCCGCAGATAAGGAAGGCATGACCATGACATGGGACATAGCTAGTCATGTTGCACAAAAGTTCTTAGAGCCGGTTGGTGGACACCGGCCATGCTGTCAGGAATAGGTACTTGCATCTAACTCTTGGAAATCAGTTCATGATGTTCATGAAGGTCCGAATAGATGTGTTGTTTATCACAAGTGCCTATGTTGAGGATTCAGCATTAGCTGCAAATTCTAATAATTCGGTATGGGCATGCCATTAGGCACCGGTGGCTAACGCCTACTGTTCTCCTAGGCTTCATGATCTACATGTCTCTTTCACCTCTTCTTGACTCTTATTAACTCAATCTCTCAACAATTAACCAAGTTAGGAGAATATGATGACCCAAATTGTTGACTAAATCAAATAAGTATAAGCAAATAAAGGGTAGGATTGAGGGCTAAGCAATAAAAATATATGTTTATCATTTGGGCTAGGAAACAATATAGTTTTCTAAGCTCGAGAGTCCATGAGATTTTGTGTTCGCTCATGCCAACTATTTTTCAAAAAGAAAAAAAGAAAGCAAAATTCTTAGGAAGCACTCCCAAAAGAAAAAAACTATTTATTGGGAATAAGAACCCGCTTGGGCTGTGGTCCTTACAATATTCATTTCATCCATCATTGTCAGAAAAATCAAGTAGTAAAACAAGTGATTGAAGTTTATGTATAATACTAGCGAAGTTTATGAGGAGAAAATATATTTTATCCTCTAAAAGGAGGAAAAGAATGCTTTAAGTACAAAAGATGG
This sequence comes from Carnegiea gigantea, assembly GCA_029747015.1. NCBI lineage: Eukaryota > Viridiplantae > Streptophyta > Magnoliopsida > Caryophyllales > Cactaceae > Carnegiea > Carnegiea gigantea. Next base: position 111,211 of record JAKOGI010000775.1, on the reverse strand, counting down.
ATAAACACTAGGCTGATATTAGTTTTTCTTTTATGGTAATTATAACACTTAATATAAGAAATAGGTAAAATATAAGGGACAAAAATCAAGAACTATCCATTAGATGGAGTATCACTTGAATCCAACCGAACTCGACAACCATCATACCAGTTTGTCATCCATCCATTATTTTCATCCATATTTTTGGATTCTCATACGTTATGTTGGATCAGGTGAAAGAGATATATGTCTAACAGATGAGGTTGTCGACCTTACTAATAAAAAACAATTGAATAGTAATTACTCCTATGACATTTGATTTAACATTTTATAAACTTTTAACCAATGATACATTGATTAGACCACACCCTATTTTAAAAAGACTAGAATCTTTGGCTCGTGCATAGTGTACAGGTTAAAACGCTGCGTAAAGTTATAATAATTATGTTACCATAGTTAAAACTCTATGACAATTAGTTGATTTGATATTATCTCTTTATGAAAAGTTTTTTATGAAATAATTTTATCTAAATAGACTACGTTTGGTGATTTCGTAGTTGCTCTCATAAAATTAGGATTCTTTTTTAACTAAAAATTTATGTTATCAACATGTTTGACTGTTTTTTTACAACTTCTTTAGTTGACATGGTACTAATATCTCTTATAATTATAAACTACGATGACTTTATTGATCCACACAAGAATTGCTTTTATCCTAACCAGCCTTGTTATTAAAAAGAAAAATATTGCAAATTATTAGTGAAGTTAGGTCCGTTGACACATCCCCAATCATCCATTCAAATGATCTAAACTTTACTAGACCCTAGGCTAGAAGTAGGCTTAAACTAATTCCCACGCAAACCAATTTTAACCTTGCTAAATTTTGTTCCAAAATTTCTTATATTTTCAAGAAAAGTTTTTAAATCAACTTACAACAACATCTAAGTTGACCAACAACAAAATAACTACATAAAACCAAAATCTCTTAAAGTTGAACATAACCTAACACAAAATAAATGCAAACCAAACTTGAAGTGAAAGTTTCACTTTTCATATTTAATATTTGCACATTGTTTCAGCTTGATGATTGTATGATACTTAGTAAGATATTTTCTAAAGATACTTCATTTCGATCCAAAAATGCTTAGACATAAAATAATCCGAAAGGTAAAAAACAAGCAACCAATATGGGTCATTGCAAAATAAAATACATGAGCATTCGAAAAGGCAAAAGATTCGACTAAGATAGAAACAAGACCAAAACTGCTCTGAGGTATCTCACAATTTATAAAAACAATTTTAATGGATATGCTTTAGAATACATTAGTAGGTTTACAGTGTTTTAATAAAATAATTAACAGTGTATGTTTTGGCGAGTTAACTGTCAATTTCAGTAAGATTATTGGTAAAACAGAAATGCCCTTACCAGCATCTGCTAAGTGTATCTTCGGGCCCTAATATTAATAAAAAAGCAAACTTGACTTCAATTACTCTCATTCTCTCTCTTCTTTATAACCTAAAAGTCATTTCCTCTCTAAAACTGAAAATCCCGAAGTAAACGAAGGATTGCAACGAGGCAAGTCAGGGAGGGGGCATATCCCCATCCCCGGCACCATCCCCACTGCAGGGGGAAAATTCACCGATGTCCCTACCCCTACTAGGGACCCAATCAATGATAGGCTTGCTAGAGGGAAAAGTAACAACTCAAGTTTTTTTGGATATCTAATTTTTTTCCCTCAAATTTCATCCCCAAACTACCAAAGAAACCCATCCATAAAAAGTACGCAAATTAACCAAATTTCATTAGATACCAAATCTAATCACTTAAAAATACTTGTATTAACCGTTTGGGTAATCAAATCAACTAAATTCACAAATTAAACAACAATCCAGTACAAAATCATTCATCAAATTTTCACAACACATTTATCTAAGACCTATTTCAATTTAGAGACAGCAAATGATTGGAAGGGGGATATCAAAACTACAATTGTTAATGTCCATATAAACTTACGTGAAGTGTCCTCGCAGATTTATTTATAGTGTTCAACCCAAGTCCTGAAGCCTGTGAATTGGTGCCATCAATACGATAAGAAGGAAAAGGTACATGACATTAGACACATAGGTGAAGACGAGAAGATTGAAAAGATTTGCAAATGTCCAGGGAAGAGAAGTAAACCAGGAGTGAGGAACTTGATTAATGCATCCATATCCTCGATAAGATTTTGGATGAAGAGCAAATCAACAATATAACTAGGAGGGGAGAGAGAAAGGGAATCATTGGGGTGGGGGTCGAGGGCATTATAAGGTTGCGACTTTGTTGTTCTAATTTAAAGCTAGCATTTTAAAATGGTAAACAACAAAAATGGACCTTGGTCCAAGACTCAAGTAGCATAAAAATATAACACACAAAAGGAATTTTTTGAAAATGGACAAAGGGGCGGGGAACGGGGAGAGAAATTTCCTTCTCCTTGACCCACTCGGGTTGTATATTTTTACCTCATTCTCACCCCATCCCCATCTAAGGAGGAGATTTTTGTCCACCTTGTTGCCATCCCTAGAGAAAACCCCATTATTAGGAATCAGAGAAGATAACGCAGAAGAAGAAGGTGATAAGTTATAGGATTGATATCGAAAGTGAACAACAAAGATTTCTAGCATGGTAAGAAGTGTTTTGAAACCCTTGTTTTGGTTCATTGTAATCGTGTTCTAGCCATATCGTTGTGCGATATTTGGTTTAGATTATTTCATGAATTAGAGATAGTGGGTTGTTTGAGGTTGGTTATTTGTTTGTTTATCTTAATGGGTGTGAATTATAAGAGATAAGGAAATGTGAGAAGTGTTCATTTTGTTGGGTTTAGGATTTATGCAATTCTTTGGTCCTGAAAGTATAAATAACAAATTGAGGTTTTGTTTTTGCTAAATCCTTGAGGGTTTTGTTTGCATTGTGAAATAATTGAGATCGTGGTTTGTGTTTTGTCTTTCGTCCTTTATTTGCTGATGTCTCTTAAGTTTGTTGCATTAGGTGCATTTGCTTAATTTTTTCTTGTTGATGTTGCAAAAGTTTTGTTGCCTTGATTGTGACTAATATCTCTTTCCTTAATAAGTTGACATGGGTGTAGTAGTTCATTATAGGGACAAAATTATATTGGTAAAACAAGTTGTGTTTGGGGATAATAGATCTTTAACTAGCAACTAGAGTGTGAAGTTACCTTAATTCCAAGAGTACACAACCACAAGAGGGGGATGAATTGTGGTGGTCGATTTTCGCCTAATAACTAACAAACAACCGTAGCACTTGATTGCAGAGATTGTTCGTAAATCACAAACAACCTTACGCCTTATTTGTAGCGGTTGTTCTCAATTGATTCAGTAACGAAATTCAAAGTAATAAATGCGGAAATAAAGCACACACAATTTTTACGTAGAAAACACCTCTAGCCCAACTGAGGTGTGAAAAACCACGACCTACCTCGTGTAGGATTTAACCACTTCACTAACGGGCTGAGCACGTTACAAAAGTAACACTCCTTGTTACAACTTGTAACCCACGTAACCTTCTTCCCTAAGACAGGTTACACCACGTCCAATCTCACCAGATAGGACACGTCCAAAGTCCACACGACTGAGGACACACTCACTCACTTTCTGTTCTGAGAACAGGGTACAAAACACCTTACTGGGGTGCTTCTGACTTAAGCAGATGTAAGGTACAATGAAGTCCTATTATGCCAAGAAATTGAAAGCTCAGTTAAGCACAATCTTCTCACGGTTTTTCTCTTTGAATGTCAGCTCTAAAAATCTCTTACTTCTTTGTAAAAACCGAGTTATCAAATGGGAGAGAGAATTTCAATATTTAAACGCACAACCCAACGGCTATTATTTCAAAAGATAGGAAAAAATCCTCTATTTTTAGTCGCTTAGAAGATTCATCAAAGATTTCCAACGGCTAAGAGAGAAGAGAAGATTTTCTTAAAATATCTTGGCCGCGTGGTCTAGTCTTAAAAAGGATAAAATCTTGATTTATCCCAAATTCAATTAAGACCTAAAAATAAGGGATAAGAATCTTTTCAAGAGAAATCTTTAGAAAAAACGGTTTTGCAATTTTTTTCAAATTCAAAACGAACCTTTTTAGATCTGGCAGCCAACCGAAGTAAATTTTCAGATAAGACTGATGTAGCTGCTGCAATTTTTGAGAACACCCTAGGCACCCTGTTTGCAGGGTTGTTTGGTAATGGTGTCCCAAAGCAACTTTTAGAAAACCGTTTTCAAGAAGTGCTAAAAATGATACTTTCAAGATTGGCATATTAACAAGAGTCTAAATAAATAAAACCTATATACCCAAGACTTCTTGTTTTGAACCAGTCAACTTGTCCAAGATTTGTAGAGCTGCTGTGAACACCAAGGCCACCTTGTTTGCTGGGGTTGTTCTTTGCATTGCTAGAGTTCAGGAACATGCCTTACAATCAACTGTCGAGAGGGTGTTCTTGACTTAATATAGAATCACCAAGTAAAACCTGTTTTGAAGACTTGTTCTCACATGTAGCAAACCAGTTAATACAATAAAGATCACAAACACCAGTTAGGCCTGTTTGGAGATCGTGTTTGGAGCAACATTACTTGGACAAAGTTTTACACTTGGATTTGTTATCATCAAAACTAAATATACTCAACAAATTCCCCCTTTTTGATGATGACAAACCAAGTGACCATATTGACAAAATTAAAAAGCTTAACAACGATTAATGCTGATAGGGATCCTCTAGGTGCTAGGTCATAGATCATATGGTCTTATTCGTATGCTAGGTCATAGATCATATGGTCTTATTCGTATGGTCTTATTCCCCCTTTTGGCATCATTAAAAAGCATAAACAACAGTATGAATGCAAGAAAAGAAATATAGAGCATAAGGTGTAAGAAGCATCATGAAAGAGATATTGCATTAAAAACAGTACAATGCCAAAAACGAAGAGGGGAGGAGGAAACAAGAGAACAGCCTAGAGAATCAGGGTGTAGGGGGTGGTCTCATTTGCAGAGGAGGAATGCTGGGGGCAAGAGTGGAGAGAAGGACAAGCAATTCCTCATGGCATTTGGTGGAGAGGGCTTGCTCCTCAGCAAGAGCAGCCTTGACAGCTGAGAGCTCATCCTTGAGGCGAGCATTGTCCTCAAGAACAGCCTCAAGTTTGAAGGAAGGTTGCCCAGAAACAGGTGGTCGAGGACCCTGTTTGGAGACTGACCCTTCGCCAACCTCATAGCCACACCCGAGCAGAGTGTCAATCCCAATCTCATCTACGACAAGGGCCGCCACTCGCCGTGTGAGCACTATCCCAAGGTGCTCAAACACCCTTGTCAGCAGAAACCCATATCCAAGATCATGGGCCCGGGTGGTGTTCGCAATTCGCCCTATGTGGCGAATCATGATTGCAGGGAGGTTAATTGGTTCCTCCCGATCCAGTAAATCCACCAGGCATTGATCGAGGGCATCAGCTGAGTTTCGCCCTTGACCTCATGGAATTATGTTCTTGATAGTGAACATAAACAATAGTTAGTGCAAGGAGGTCATGTCACCCTTCTTGACAGAGAGGGGTGTTCTCAGGCCCTATTTTTGACTGAGGCATTGGGACACCTCTAGGAGCCTGGCTGTTTCTAGGGCTGTTTTGTCTTCCCTCACATACACGTCAAAGCCTTGTGTGGGCGCATCAGCCTGAATGCGTTGCCCATTCACAAAACTAGTCACCACCCCTTCGGTGACATTGCAGTTGGTGTAAAACTCAGCCAGCTCAGGCACAGAACACCCCAACTGGGTGTTTGCAAACAAGTCGAGCCAACCTTGGGCCCGCAACTTATTCAGGAACACCCCTAGACCCTGTTCCTCGAAAAAGCTTACATTCACTACCTTCCCCTTAACGACATTGTGCTTAAGCAACTGCGCATGTTTGTCAGACATAAGAGAGGAAGTGAACTGCTTTGGGAGTTTGGGGGCAGGAACAGAGGTGGTAGCTTCAGGTAGGGGAGCTGTTCTGGGCTTTCGCTTGAGGGGTGTTTTTGCAGGAGAGGGCTTCACAGCAGGTTTAGTGGTTGATTTTGGAGGGGCTTGTTCTTCAGAGGACTCGGAGAACACCGGTGTCCCCTGTTTGAAGGAGGTGTTCTCAGAGTCAGAACTCGAGAACCCTTCGGTAGAAGAGGAGGAAATCTCCTCGATGACAGGAGCAGAGGGTTTGGAGATACGGGGAGAAGATTGAAAAGCTAGTCTCGCAGATTTGCGAGAAGGCTTGGAGGATTGTGGAGAAGAGGGAGTTTGAGAGGGCTGAGACCTTGGTTATGGTCTTGTTTGTGGCGTTCGGCTACGCCTGGCCACTATTTTCACCCTTTTCCTTTTCTCTCCAGTTTGAGCGACCGGAGTGGGGGTTTCAGCTTCAGGGAAAGAATCCTTCTCTAAACTCTCCTCTGATGTCTCATTCGACTTCCCTTGGAACTCGACATCCAGATCCTCCACAAACACACCTTCGACAGAGGCAGCCCCTATTTCTGGCGCTGTTTCAGGAAACAACCCAGAAGAACAAGGCTCAAAATTAAACCCTTTAGGGGTTTCTAAGATTTGGTCTTGAGACCCTAATAGTGTACCCTCTGATTCGAGGTTAATGGGACAAGCAATTATCCCTACAAGAAACACCAATTCCCTTCCACATTCGAAGGGAATATCAACCATCCCCATTCCCACTGAGTGTAGGGACAAGCTTTTCAGGAATTTGAAAGGCTTGTACAGGATTGGGCGAGGGGGAGCAGGGATTGAGAACGCAAGAACGAGGTCATTTGATTGAGAGGAGTTGTTGAGAGCCATTGTTGCTAGAGGAGAGAAATTAGGGTTTAAGGCTTTGCAGGTTTCTCAGGTTTTGCAGTACTGAGAACAGGGCATATAAAAAGAGAGAGAGAGAGAGAGCACCCAAAATTTGTAGAAGATTTCTTGGTTTGCAACGGGTGTGAGAATTAAAAGCTTGTGCCTTGGGAAGGAAAAACACATCGAGCAACCAAGGGGCGTACCAGTTCTCTTCGTTATGCCTGTTCTTTGCCGTCTGATCTTGATTGGACTTAATGGTATTAAGGCAGCTTCAGTACATCCCCTTATGCTGCACTAAGTGGATAAGTAAAGATAAAATGCACGCAATTCGAGTGTATGCAATAACATCCGTTGTTAATAAGATTTGCAAACAGGGGGAGAGAACAGGGTGTAGAGGTTGATCTTACCAAACCCAGTTCATGTTCTGGAAACAGGTAACTCAGGGTGTTCTCACCAACCCCAGTTCCAGTCTATTTCTCTCAAATTGATCTCTAGCTAGTGCCTTAGTGAATATATCAGCAATTTGATTTTCCGTTGTGCAAAAGTTCATAGAGATTAAACCCTTTTCAACATTATCTCTCAAGAAATGATGTCGAATGTCAATATGCTTTGTTCTTTTATGTTGACATGGATTTTTGGCAATGTTAATTGCACTTGTGTTATCACAAAAAATAGGAATGCATCCAATGTCAACACAAAAGTCCTTAAGCTGTTGTCTTATCCACAACAGTTGAGCACAACATGAAGCTGCTGCAACATATTCAGCTTCTGCTGTGGACATGGCAACTGAATGTTGCTTCTTGGTAGCCCAAGATACCAAACAAGGTCCAAGAAAGTGAGCCATACCTGAGGTACTCTTTCTATCAACTAGGAATCCAGCATAGTCAGCGTCAGCATATCCAACAAGATCAAAATTGCAACCTTTAGGATACCATAAAGCTAAATTGGGTGTATGTTTCAAATACCTTAGTATCCGTTTAACAGCCTTAAGGTGGGTTTCCTTAGGATTAGACTGAAAACGGGCACATAAATCAACACTAAAAACAATATCAGGTCTACTAACGATTAGGTATAAGAGTGACCCAATCATGCCCCTATAGAGTTTCTCCTCAACTGAGGGACTCCCATCATCCATAACCAACCTGGTTGAAGGAGAAATAGGAGTGTCTACAGGTTTGGCCAACTCCATCCCAAAACGCTTAAGTAGCTCCTTGATATACTTTTGTTGATGGATCATGGTGCCGTTTGGAGTTTGCTTGATTTGTAAGCCTAAGAAAAAGTTAAGCTCACCCATCATGCTCATCTCAAACTCACTCCTCATCATATTTGAAAATTCATTGCATAAATCATGATGAGTTGCACCAAATATAATGTCATCAACATATATTTGGACAATCAATAAATGTTCCCTCTTAGATTTTAGAAACAAGGTATTGTCTACCTTGCCTCTTCTAAAATCATTTTCAATTAAAAAACTTGACAACCGTTCGTACCAAGCTCTAGGAGCTTGTTTTAGGCCATAAAGAGCTTTGTTAAGTTTGAAAACATGGTTAGGAAATTCACTGTTTTCAAAACCAGGGGGTTGTTTGACATACACCTCTTCTTTAAGGTATCCGTTGAGGAATGCACTTTTCACGTCCATTTGATATAGCTTGATTTCCATATGAGCTGCAAAGGCTATTAAGATTCGAATAGCCTCAATTCTAGCAACTGGTGCAAAGGTTTCTTCATAATCGATTCCTTCTTCTTGATTATACCCTTGAACAACCAGCCGTGCCTTGTTCCTAGTGACTGTTCCTGACTCATCCAGTTTGTTTCGGAACACCCACTTGGTTCCAATGATTGTTCTCTCTGCAGGTTTAGGTACAAGGTGCCATACTTTGTTTCTTTCAAATTGATGGAGCTCTTCTTGCATTGCCGTGACCCAATCTGAATCTGCAAGAGCTTCATTCACACTTTTTGGCTCAATGTTAGAAAGAAAAGCATAGAAAGCACAAAAATTCTTAAGTTTAGATCTAGTTTGCACTCCAGTGTTAATATCAGACAGGATTTGATCAAGGGGGTGCGAACTATGGTACTTCCATGGTCGTGGAGTAAGAGGATCCACAGACCCATGCTCTACTCTAGTCGTAATATCAAGCTTACGATCATCTCCTGAGCCTGTTTCTGCACCTGTTTGTAAGCCTATTCCTGAAGAACATGGTCCCGAACAGGGTTCAACGGTGTTTCCCCCTGTTTGGTGTTCATCTTGCCTGCTGTTCTGAGGAACACCTTCAGGAGTTGTTTTCTCCATGGTGTTCTCACCTCGTTTATCTTGGAGCAATACTTCTTTTCGAACAAGACCTAATTCAAGTTCATCTTCCTGTGCATCATTCTCACTCAACAAGTTAGATTCATTAAAAAGCACATGCACACTTTCCTCAACACACAAGGTCCTTTTGTTAAAGACTTTGTATGCCTTGCTGTGAGAAGAATAGCCAAGAAATATTGCCTCATCACTCCTAGGGTCAAACTTTCCTAAGGCATCCTTCCCATTATTATGCACAAAACACCTACAACCAAATGTTCTTAGGTGCGTAATATTGGGTTTTCTGCCCTTGAAAAGTTCATAAGGAGTTTTGTTCAAAATGGGTCTGATCATGCATCTATTTATAATGTAACATGAGGTGTTCAATGCTTCTGCCCAGAAATACCTAGGAAGACCACTAGCAATAAGCATTGTTCTGGTCATGTCTTCCAGGGTGCGATTTTTGCGCTCAACCACCCCATTTTGTTGGGGTGTTCTTGGAGCTGAGAAGTTATGATCAACACCATGTTCATTACAATAGTTGATAAAACTTGCATTTTCAAACTCAGTTCCATGATCAGATCTCAAGCTAATTAAGGAGTGTCCTACTCTCTTTTCAACCTTTTTGAGAAAGGCAATAAAATTCTCAAAGGTTTCATCTTTGGATGCCAAAAACAAGGTCCAAGTAAATCGAGAGTAATCATCCACTACAACAAGCACATACTTTTTCCCACCTCTACTGGTTACCCTCATGGGACCACACAAATCAATGTGTAATAATTCTAGAGGTCGGGTAGTGCTTACACATTTTTTTGATTTAAAAGAAGATCTGACTTGTTTACCTTTTGCACAAGCTTCACATACCTTGTCATCATTAAATTTGATGGAAGGTAGTCCAATAACCAGGTCTTTTGAAACAAGTTTGTTTAAAAGAGTAAGGCTTGCATGACCTAGTCTCTTGTGCCAGAGCATTATGTCATCATTCACAGCACTCAAACAAGTCAGGTTGTTTTGGGGAAGAGTGGAAATACATACTTTGTAAACATTTTTGTGTCGCTTCCCCTTTAACACAACATCTCCTGTGTTGGCATTGAGAACCAAGCAATGTGTTCGTGAGAACACCACTAGGTTATTCTTGTCACACAGTTGGGACACACTTAGTAAATTATGCTTTAAACCATCAACTAAGTGCACATTATCAATTGAGTGGGAGAGAGTTTTACCAATGCTACCTACACCGACAATTGTCCCAGACTTGCCGTTGCCAAAAGCCACGCTCCCACTGGTTGAAGCTGTAAGTGAGAGAAAGTTTGATTTTTCTCCAGTCATATGCCGCGAACACCCACTATCAACATACCACAGCTGCCTGTTTTCAAGGTTGTTTTCTGATCTGTTTGACAGGGTGTTTCTTACCCTGTTTGTTGGGTTGTTTGTGGGGTTGTTCTCTCTCACTTCAGCCTGTAAAACAAATCACAGGTTAGTTTTGGGAACCCAGATCCACTTGGGTCCCATTCTTTTAGACAAATAAAGCTCATCTTTCCTAATCCAGATTTGTTTCACATACCTTTCATTCTTTTCAATGACATACCTTCTTAGAGGACATGAATATCGATAGTGACCAGTTTTACCGCAATGAAAGCAAACAATGTTTTCAGGTAATCCCACATACTTTCTATGAATTGGGTAAACTATTCGTTTAGGCTTATATCCAAGTCCCTTTTTGTTTCGACTGTGGTGAGTGTTTAATCAATCAAGGGCTGGTGAGGACTTGTTCCAGCGCTTGGTTGTGATAAGCTCGGTTTCCAGTTTTTCTATATTAGCATGCAAACCCTTGTTCTCCCTGAGCAAGGACTCAACCATTCCTTCCACCTCAAAGAGTTTTTCCTCCATTCGAGAATAATCTCCTTCTTTTATAAAGAGGTTTTCTTTGAGCGTATTAATATTTTCATGTAAGCCCAGTTTTTCATTTTTAAGGATCTCATTTTCTAGTTCTATGTCTCGGACATCTCGTTTCAATTCAGCACAAGTATCCATCAAGGTATACAAAAGTTCTTCGAGAGTTGCTTTATTGAGACCACGTACCTTGTTCTTGAGATCAGTAAGGCTGTTTGTTGATTCATCATCTGAATCTGTGTCACTTTGTGCCATGAGAGCTACAGCATCTTCCTCAGTTTCAGACTCACCTTCATCCTCAGAGGAATCTCCCCAGGCAGCAAGCATAGCCTTCGAGAATCGTCTTCCAGAACTGCTTGCAGCTTGTTTTCTACCTTGTTTCCTGGGGTGTTCTTGCTCTTGCTCTTCTCGAAGTAGTGGACAGTTCTTCACAATGTGATCCGGTTTGCCACACTTGAAACACCCTGTGAACTGTTCTCGGGGGGTGTCTCTGAACTTACTGAAGTCTTTTCTTTTGCTGTTTTTTTTGACCTTTTTGAAGAATTTCTTGAACTTTCTTGTCATTAAGGCCATATCTTCATCTTCAAGGTCAGAGTCAGTGTCCTCATGTGCTTTCAAGGCAAGCCCACGATCCTTTTTTTGCTCCTCTTTTTGTTGTGAGTTCTTTCTGAGTTCATAGGTTTGAAGATTGCCAATCAACTCGTCGAGGGTGATCTTGTTCATGTCTTTAGCTTCTTGGATGGCTGTCACCTTCGCTTCCCAAGACCGAGGCAAAATCCTTAGAATCTTCCTCACCAGCTCTTCTGTGGTGAAGGATTTTCCCAGGGATTTTAGCTCGTTTGTTATGTGGGTGAAGCGTGTGTACATATCCATCACGTTCTCACGATCACCCATATCAAACAACTCATATTGCCTCATAAGTAGCTCAATACGTGATTGTTTGACTTGACTTGTTCCTTCATGAGCTACTTGGAGGGCATTCCATATCTCCTGAGCTGACTCACACTCCGAGATACGTGTATATTCATCTGGACCTAGGCCAAAATATAATAGCTTCTTGGCCTTGGCATTCTTTTCCATTTTCTTATAGTCTTCACCATCAAACTCTATGGGTTCCTTGGGAACCTTCTTACCATCTTCAAGCACCTTGGTGGGAACAAGGGGCCCGTTCTTGATGAGCATCCATAATTCATAATCTTCTGCCTGAATATAGTTCTCCATCCTATTCTTCCACCAACTATAATGTTGGCCGTTGAAATAGGGTGGACGAGTAATGGATTGCCCTTCAAGGATTCCTTGTGGTGTACTCATCTTCAGAATCTCTCAAGGTGTTAGCCCTTTTGAGAGAACCCGCTCTGATACCACTTGTTGAATTCCAAGAGTACACAACCACAAGAGGGGGGTGAATTGTGGTGGTCGATTTTCGCCTAATAACTGACAAACAACCGTAGCACTTGATTGCAGAGATTGTTTGTAAATCACAAACAACCTTACGCCTTGTTTGTAGCGGTTGTTCTCAATTGATTCAGTAGCGAAATTCAAAGTAATAAATGCGGAAATAAAGCACACACAATTTTTACGTGGAAAACACCTCTAGCCCAACTGAGGTGTGAAAAACCACGACCTACCTCGTGTAGGATTTAACCACTTCACTAACGGGCTGAAAACGTTACAAAAGCAACACTCCTTGTTACAACTTGTAACCCACGTAACCTTCTTCCCTAAGACAGGTTACACCACGTCCAATCTCACCAGATAGGACACGTCCAAAGTCCACACGACTGAGGACACACTCACTCACTTTCTGTTCTGAGAACAGGGGTACAAAACACCTTACTGGGGTGCTTCTGACTTAAGCAGATGTAAGGTACAATGAAGTCCTATTATGCCAAGAAATTGAAAGCTCAGTTAAGCACAATCTTCTCACGGTTTTTCTCTTTGAATTCAGCTCTAAAAATCTCTTACTTCTTTGTAAAAACCGGGTTATCAAATGGGAGAGAGAATTTCAATATTTAAACGCACAACCCAACGGCTATTATTTCAAAAGATAGGAAAAAAATCCTCTATTTTTAGTCGCTTAGAAGATTCATCAAAGATTTCCAACGGCTAAGAGAGAAGAGAAGATTTTCTTAAAATATCTTGGCCGAGTAATCTAGTCTTGAAAAGGATAAAATCTTGATTTATCCCAAATTCAATTAAGACCTAAAAATAAGGGATAAGAATCTTTTCAAGAGAAATCTTTAGCAAAAACGGTTTTGCAATTTTTTTCAAATTCAAAACGAACCTTTTTAGATCTGGCAGCCAACCGAAGTAAATTTTCAGATAAGACTGATGTAGCTGCTGCAGTTTTTGAGAACACCCTAGGCACCCTGTTTGTAGGGTTGTTTGGTAATGGTGTCCCAAAGCAACTTTTCGAAAACCGTTTTCAAGAAGTGCTAAAAATGATACTTTCAAGATTGGCATATTAACAAGAGTCTAAATAAATAAAACCTATATACCCAAGACTTCTTGTTTTGAACCAGTCAACTTGTCCAAGATTTGTAGAGCTGCTGTGAACACCAAGGCCACCTTGTTTGCTGGGGTTGTTCTTTGCATTGCTAGAGTTCAGGAACATGCCTTCCAATCAACTGTCGAGGTGGTGTTCTTGACTTAATATAGAATCACCAAGTAAAACCTGTTTTGAAGACTTGTTCTCACATGTAGCAAACCAGTTAATACAATAAAGATCACAAACACCAGTTAGGCCTGTTTGGAGATCGTGTTTGGAGCAACATTACTTGGACAAAGTTTTACACTTGGATTTGTTATCATCAAAACTAAATATACTCAACACTTGATGAACTAGATTATAAACCAAAGAAATTATTGAACCCAAAGCACATGAATTTTTTGTGGACTTTGATTTGTGAAAACTAGAACCAATAACAATCAAAAGAGGATATGTCTAGGATAAAGGTAAGCCACGAGCTAAACTAATCAACCAACCATCCAATCTCATAAAGCATAAGCATTAAAGATTGAAATAAAGGGAAGACTCAAAATCACCATTCTTCTAGAAAGATAAAGAATATTAAGATATTTGTAGATAGATAACAAGCATCAAGCTTTTCATTCCGTAATCCAAATATTCCAAATCTATAAATATTATAAGGAATCAAGCCATTAAATAGTAGGGTCTCCTTTTCTCTAAGCTTGTGTCTCAATCAATAGAATTATAAGGAAAACAACCATATGAGATACAATGCTAGGCTGGAATTTGATGCACATATACTAGCTTGGTGGTATGCTCCACCATCCCAAATGGATGAATCTGGGGAGATATTTTTAGGGGAAACTTGTAGAACTATCTGCAAACTTTCCATAAAAGATTAACCCTTAAATCATCCATTTGCTAACCTAATTAAGCTTTTAATTTAAATCATGTATTTTCATACTTGCACTAAACTTTTTCAGTTAAAGCTCCATATCTCTCTAAACACTTCAAATCTGAAAGTGATCGATCACTTATTAGAACAAAGACATCTGATAATATCCATTAATTTATAGTTTTATAAAGTTAGATGTTGTTTGCCTATCTAAAACTGATTTAAAAGTTGAGCAAAAAATTCTTACTAAAAATGAGAGAATAAAATAAGAAGTGGCTTTGAAGAATAATTACCTAAACTTCTTATTAGGGTTACTAATTGTCTTGCCACCAAACAGAACCTACTTACACCTTTATTTAGGGCCTGAAGTGGGTATAGGCGAAGGAGGATCTTTCCCTAATGCTTTATTTTCTTGAGTAGTTAAGGGAGCCTCATGCCTTGAACCCATGGCATGTTGGAGAACTTTGGAGTCAGTGGCTCGCTCCGCATCACAGAAGAACTATCTAAGGCTAGCAATTTTTAAAAAAAAATTGTTAAAAGTTTTTGATAAGTTGAATGAAGCCAAAGGGAAGGCCCAAGCACAACATAAGAGGGGACCTATAGTTAGTGAAGTCAGGGCATGGCCTAACAATTTGATAGTGACCCCTTATGTTAAGAATGTGATACATTCTAGGGACTCCTCAAAAGGCTAACCTAAATCACTAACAAATGAAGGTGTTACTAAATGATTGTATGGCTTACAAGAGTTAGTATGGTGGTAATAAGGAAACTCATACCAAAGGCAGCAAAGTCAGCTATTATAACATTAGAAATCCATGAACCCCTTATTTACAGTCTAGGAATATAATAACACTTATTTCTTAAGCGACTCTTACAAGCCCATTCTAGCCACAGCCTCATTAATAGCCCCTACTAAAAATGTGGCCTAACTAACTACCAGCCCAAGAAAATGCTAGAGAGGTCCTAAAGTAGTTGGCACCAAAACTTTTCCAACTCCAGCTTCTTAAATCCCTTCCTAAAATGTTTCTCCCACCCTAACTTATTGCCTTCCTAACTTCATCTATTCCTAGAAGCACCTCCCAACATATGGCTTCTTCGACTGCCTCTCTTAAAACCCAGACTAACCTATACCTTCTTTTAACAACCTCGAAGACCATGCGCAACATCACATTGCACCCCAAACCCAAAATCTCTAACTTTAACCCCTATAAAAATTCTATTCCAACCTGTACTTTTCTTACAGACTAGGAAGGCCTCACATAAAATCCCAAAGTATCCCCCAACCCAAAATCAACTCCTTCAAAGAGCAAAGCTAGTAGTGTGATCCTTCAAAATCAAGGAAAACCTTAAATTCGGGGAAATGAGGGTTGACTTAGAAGCTTGAATGATTTTGATGTGCAATTGTTATACCAACCATAGATAATAGAGATTGATCTTTTTGATAGTGAAGTGGATGACAGGATAATGGGAATAACCATGATAATGGCGAGGACAGTGACTTTAGGGAAGGTTAATCTAGGAGTTTGAGTATTGGTCAATAAATAAGGAGAAAGTTAGGGCCAGAGCCATTAGATGATATTGATTTAAAGGGTGGACGATAAGGATCACTTTAGGCTATGATGATGTTGATTATGGTGCTGGTGAAGGGTTATTTATTGTCAATAAGATGGTTGAGGTATTTATAGAAGGAAAGTTATTAATGAGAAATAGGGATGACAAGATGAGTTTAGCTATTTGTGATATCTTCACATGTAAACAACAATTGTTCAATGTGATGGAGTATTATGTTCAACATGATATCACTTTGAGAAAAATCAAGAACGATTGAAGCAATATACACTGAGATGTATGAATAGCGACTATAAATTAAAAGTTCATGCAGTTGTGTTTGTTAATAAGTGCACCTAGATGACTAAGAGTCTAATTGAGGGTCAAAAGTGTCCTAACACTCAATATAACAAAAATCCCACATCTAGATGCATTGTATGAAAACTGTTGAATGATTTTAAGGATAATTGTTTGGTCACTAAAATTGACTAAATAGATGCTTCCAATCACTTATTTTTTATCATAATTGAGATTATTTTTGAGTTTTATTCGGGTTTTATGTTTTTGTGCTGAGAATAGTAGTTTGATGAAATATCAAAAGAAAATAAGAGATGTTGGATGGGAAAAATATCAGTCAAGCAAGGATCACAAGATCAATTCTATCGTAATTTGGCAACTTTCCAAAAGCAAGATCCTACTTGGCATGCAAGAATTAAGCCATGCAAAAATTTGGCAGGTCAAGTTCAACTTAAGTCATTACAGTGGTGGCTTGGAAACTAAAAGTTATGGAATTTGGGAAGTATAAGATGTTTAGCACTAATATAAAATGAGGTCTTTAGTATCACAATTCATAATCAATTCTTACCTATATTAACTTAGTCTAGTTTAACTTAGTTTAGTTCTCTCTCAAAACCTTTGATTCAAGCACTTTAGCTGTAATTCAAGTTTTTCCTTCTCCTTCGACCCTTCCTCTTCCGTAACTGAAGCTTCCTACTCATCATTATTATTATCAGCATTATTTTAACCAACATCATCAATGGCAAAAGTGGTTACAAGGACTAAAATGGAGGAATTAAGGGTTGGAAGGAGAGGTTCAACTATAATTCGAGGCAGAAAAGAAGGGAGAAGTTTTTGTCTTTTTTTTGGGGGGGGGGAAGCAAATTAGAGTAGAATTTTCATACTTCAATTTCATTTTCGTTTTCATCTTGTCTCAGTTGCAAATCTAATGCAATTTCGATTTAGGATTTGATTTAATTCAAGTGAAAATTTCAGTTTTGGAGTTGTACTTGCGCGCTATTTGGTTCAAGCTTGTGTCTGGTAGCAGATTTTGTTCATGATTCAACCATTGTTTCCTTCCTTAATTTTATTCAAGTTTGCTATGGGCATCATGTTAACAAACTTATAATAATCCGCAACCTAATTGCATAATTCATTCTTGAATACGACACCCGCAAACGCTACGACGATAAACCGTACACTTGCGGAAATCACAAGAAGTTTTTAGGCCGTTGTCGAGGATGGTTTTGTGAAATTAGGTTGCGTTGCATCATTTGTGTCAATTTCATTTTCGGTTGGTGTTTCTGATTTTCTATATTGTGTGTGTTAGTTTAGGTTTAGCTGTTTTAGTTTAATTTAGATTTCTTTTGATTTTTGATTAGCACTAATATTTTAATTTTTTCTTTTGGTCATTTTAGTTTTGATTTTTGCCTGATTATTTCACTGCTGAAAAGGAAAAAAATAGTACTAATCTGATTCAGCTCTGCGCAGAAGCATTATATGAACAACATTCCAGTGCAGATTTTTTTCATGAATTTTGAATTTTGTTTGAATTTTTTGGAGCACTTCTCATCTGAATTTTTCTTATTTGATATTTTTCTTGGATTCATCATAAGTTTTAAAGTTTGTGTGAATTTTTCTAGAATTTGTGGGACTGTTTGGAATTTTTGTGAATTTTAGAACAAATAATCTATTTGCAATGTTCAACACAGTTCTAGGACAGGAAAATTCAAAAAAAATATATTCATGTTTCTTGTGATTGTGTTGAATTTATTGTATATAGAATTCTGATTTTAGGAGTTTTATTTTTTGTTTTAATTTCATTTTTAGATTTGGATTGTTTAGGTTTTAGTTTATTTTCTATTTTGTTTTAGTTTAGGTTGTGTTTTCTATTTTTGTTTTTGAGTTTTAGGTTTAACTTATTTTCTATTTTCTGTTTTAGTGTGTCAAAAAAAATCAAAAGAAATGATGCTCGTGCTATGTGTTTGTGCTTATTTTATATTTTTTGTATTAGGTCATCTCTTGTCGTTTAAGCCTTTTTGGTATTTCTTTTCTTTTGGTAATACTGTTTTATTTTTGTTAGTTTATTTTGTACAGTTAACTTAATTATTTAAGTCTCTTGTTCTTGTTTTAGTCATTAGTTTGTAATTAGTGTCCTAGAGACATTTTCTTTCCTTTAAAAAATATTTAAAAAAGAAAAAAATTGAAAATCCAAAACAAATTGAAAAAAATTCTTAAAATTGAAAAAAGAGATTCCAGAATGCCAGTTTTCAATTTTCTACAATTTGAACATGGAACTTTTTGGAATTATTTATCGAGACTTAATAATTATTGTGCTCAATTGAATCAAAATTTTGAAAAATAAAAAAATTGTTAGGTCAGCATTGTGGGTCTAAATGTTGAATCTAGAGGGCATATTGAGTCTATTTGTCTTAGAGATTTAATAAGATTATTGTCTAGAACTCAAGATGAGGTATGGGATTTCTTTGAAAAATTACCTTAGAATACTTATGAGCTTGAACAAGCTAGAGGGACCTTAGCAAATCCTATTCATGGCAAGTCTATTTTTTCTGTTAGTTCTTACCCTCAAGATCACTTTATAGATTCAGATGACTCATCTTACTCTTATGTGCCTCCTGTGTTGTGCGACTACTATGAGTCTTCTGTTCATAATGTTCATACTTGTCCATATCGCGCTTATGTGGATGCTACATGTGCAAGTGTTGAAAAAAAGATAAATGAATTGACTGATAAACTAGTAGAGACAATGAAAGAGAGAATTGTTGAATATTCTCAATGTTTTAATCAAAGTAGGGAGATTTATAGTGGGCCTGATTCTAGTTTAGGATCTCCTAAACCTAAAGTAGTCTTTATGATGATTTTGAGCCCTCTTATCTTGCTAGGCCTACATTGAATGATGTCATGCCTTTGCATAGCCTAAAACACGAGAGTGACACCCTTTTGTCTCTATGCCCTGACCTTGCACTCGCACCTAGCTCACGTAAGGATGTCGCTGATGAAGTCTAAATTTATGCCGACCTACCTACCCCTTTTAATGACACTTGGGAGTTTGAGGTGGATAAACAATTTGACACTGCTAGTGAGTTAGATGTGAGCATCACACCTGACATTAAACATAATGATATCGATGAATCAGAAGCTTTCCAGGAGTTACATAAGGAGAAAGTTGAGCCCACTAATTTAGAATTGGATGATGCTATTCTTTATGTGGAATATAAATCTTTTTAATGTGGGTTTGATATCAACGAAAGTCATGATGAGGGTTTTTATGTTGAATATGAATCCTTGTCTTTTGACCCCATCGTTACTAATTTCTTCTTTGAACCTTGTAAGTCTGAATTTGTAGAGTCTGAGACTTTTGTGCCTATAACTTTTGCTCTGGATCAGACTCTTACATATATTGAAATTGAAGGACTTGTGGGTTTTTTTTTACACCCACTGTTTTGCTTAGACTATTCGTTCATTGTGATATAGTTTTTAGGCCAATGATGCACCTACCGGTTAAGTTTAAATACATTTGTCTGCTTGATGTTTGGGCCTAGAAATTGATGAGTTGAAGCAGGGCCTTACTTATGTTGTATTAATATGGCAGATGTACTCTTTTTGGTATCAACTCTTTACTTTCTATTGTTGTACTCTTATAGAGTTGTTCCTGCCTGTTTGATAAGTTACTTCGTGCGCTAGTGGGATTTGATTTGAGTAGCAATTTTTAGTGTGAAATGGAATGGCTGATGCTCCATCGACCTCTATTTTGGCAAATTTCTGGAGGCTATAGGAGTACTTCTGCACCTGACCTGGTATAAACGTCCTCTTTATCTTTCTTTTGTATATATTTATTGCTTTGTTTTATTTTTATTATTTCCTTTTAGAGTCTTGTCATTTTTCTTTCTTTGTGAGTCATATTTTCTTGTGTATATACATTCTTATTCTGGGTTTTATAATTGTTTTCATTCCTAATGAGGACATTGTGAGATTTAGAAGTGGGGGTGGAGAAACTTTGTTTTAAAAAGAAAAAAAGGAAAAAATTGAAAACAAATTTGAGATTGTAAAAAAAGAGGATAAAAATCTTTAAAAATTGGAAATCCAAAAAGATTTTTGTTTTGTTTTGGAGAATATATATGTGCTATTTCTGATTGACTATGTTCTCTTGTACCCTTAATATTAGGTTGTATATAGATTTAGTGTGCATTGATAGAACTTAGTCCTAAAGTATGATGTTTGTATACGATCTTAACCCCCGACATTAATTCTAAGCAAGCTTGACTTTGGTAGAAGCACCCATGAGATTTTAAGCCTTATAGACTAATTCATCAATTTAGTCTCACATTTTCCTCTCATGTATGTCTCTTTCATGATTACTTCTCTAGAACTTGCTTTGATTCTCTTTGAAATCATATTTAGCATATGCATTATGATAATATGATCGAGGCATTTATTCATTTTGTGGCCTACATTGCCAAATTGCCACCCTGATTCCAATGTTTTACCCTTTGTTAGCCCATTTGAGCCTTGACTTTTTTGTTGTGAACCCTTCATTTAGCCCTTAGCCTAAACACATTTTCTATCTCTAAGTCAAGGCTAGTGGGACAATACTTCATTGTTTGGTGGGTAACTTTTGGGTATTTTATGTAATTGGCGGTTGATTTTGGTTATGTTTAGGGATGTAACATTGAAACCATTAGGAAATTGGGTTTTATTGTTCTTATACATGCCATTCATTCATTTTCTTCTTGAAAAAAAAAAAAGCAAAGTGAAAAAAACAAATGAAAAAAAAAATTTCCAAGGAAAAAAATGAAAAAGAGTTGGAAAAAACCTCGAAAATTCAAAAAAAAAAAGGAGTTATAAATAAGAGTGTTTGACATGGATTTATCCTTGTATACTCATTTCCAATGGTCAATTTTTATTGGGGTATGCTCTTTTTTTGTGTTGAGAGAGTGTGTGATCATTATAATTGGTGTAAGTATTGGTTGCTCATTAGCTATGACTTTTAGCTCCTTATTTCCCTAAATATTTGTCCCTTTCTTACCCTTAACCTTTACTCCATTCCAACCCTTGAAAAGTCCTCTTGATTATTATTGTGCATATTGCATTTTAGTGGTAGAGAATCAAGAATCTTAGCAAGTCTATGGTAATTTGTATGATTGGAAGAGAGTTGAGTAAACTTTGTTATATTTTAAACACATGAGTGGGAGTGTTCCACATTTTCCTAAAATGAGGTTTTACCAGTCGAGCTTGTACATGATTCTTAAGTGGGGTGAAAGATTGTGTATAGATGTCATCAGTGGGGATTAAGGATTTCTTGATGTGTACATTGTGTTTATATATGATCTAGTGCTTCTGTTGCTTGAGTGATGTAGTTGATTAGAATGTGTGTGTATGTGTGTGTATATATATATATCCCAGTGTTATATATAAAAATTTTTGTGGAAAAAAAACCAAAAAGATTCTCGATTTATTTTAAGATTTTATGGGTATATCTTCTGCAAACCCTCATGAGACCTTACTTGTCCACTAGGGCTAACTTAGGGGTTTAAAGGGCTTGTTGCACATGTTAAGTGCAACCGTGATTCCTAAGAAAGTGAGTTAGGATTTTATTTTTCTTTCCTAGGATTTTTACTTATACTTTACTCGAGAACGAGCAAAATTTAGATATGGGGGTATCTCTCTGTCTCTCTTCTCTTGATTAAGGATTACTGTCTCTAATTCGTGGTTTGCCAATTTGCCTGTTAGTAGTTATTCACTACAATTATTAGGTTAGATTTGATTTCTCTAGGTTGAATGATTTTCTATTTTCATGTTTTTACCTTTCAAGAGAATGGATTACTCTTAGTTTGGGTGACCAAAATTTGACCCATTTCTATGGATTTAACCCTCAAGTATGGCAACTAACAACTGTATGTTTGTGGTATAACTATACATCTTTTCAACACTGTAATAATTTTTTGGCGCTGACGCCTGGGTTAAAGATTTGATTTAGGTCACTATTTTGCTTTTTGTTTATTAATCGTGATTATTTCATAAATTCTTTAACAGATTAAAATCTTATTGCCCTCTTTTCTTGTTTTACAGTCTTCTTGTCTAAAAGATTTGAATATAAAAATCAAAAATTTTAGAAAAAAGATAAAGATGACTATTATCCACTTCCCCTGACATGAGCATGACTTGTTCCAAAGGTACTTGGACCGCTTAAATAATTTCATTGCTCAACATGGTTACTGTTCAGGGAAGTGGGAAATTTTGAGTGTGATTGATGAGGGGGTGATTGGTAAGACTCAAACTCGTTTAGAGTATTTCGGGTTCTTTACAAAAATATTGATGAGCCTATAGACTTGCTTCAATATGTGCTTTATGATACTTATGGGTTCGAAAAGACTAGTTGTGCTCCAAGATGACATTTTCCTAAGTTACGTCATTTTATGACTAATAATTTATGGCATCGTATGCCCCTCCCTCATATATCCCTGAATATGTCCCTTTCTTATACATCCCTGAATATGCCCTTCTGCATGTGACTACTATCATTTTTTTTTGAACATGACTCTAACTCATGTCCCCAACATATTCGATTGAAATCTAAAATTGAGAACAACTTCGAAATTACATTTAATTTAATGAAGCATATGATGGACACTATGTTTAACCAATTTTCAGAATTGGTTCAGAAGCAAAATGAGTGCAATGTCCCTAATTTGAGTGAGACTGACCTTATTATGGGTTTTACCCCCTAGGAATGCCCTACAGGTAATTTAAGTTCTCTTCCCTTTTGTGTCGCAGAACTTTTGTTAACGATCCTAAATGTGAATTTAAGGAAGGGAAAGATTTTTCACTTTTTTTACACTTGAATCCTCTAGTTTGACCATCCCTGATCCCTCTTTTTCTCTAGCTCCTTTCATAGAGTGGAAGGAAACAGTAAATTTTGAGATTGATTCTAGTTCTAATGGGTCAAATATCGGTGTTAATCAGTTTGATGAATGGTATGAGTGCAACTCTAATAAGGAGAAGCATATGTTTAAGGAGACTCCTTTAGATGAGCCATGTGAGAAGATTGTGGTAGAGGTCTCACCCCCGATCTTGAGCTTATTGATCATATATCCCTCACCTCCCTTGTTGAGTTCGTAAGTATACAACCACAAGAGGGGGGGTGAATTGTGGTGTCTGATTTTCGCGTTGTAAATAACAAACACCCTCACAGAGGTTGTTCTCAAATGACAAACACCCTGATAGCTTGTTTGCACGGGGTGTTCTCAAATATTGCAGATGCAAAAATCACCAAGATAAATGCGGAAAATAAAGCACACACAATTTTTACGTGGAAAACACCTCTAGCCCAACTGAGGTGTGAAAAACCATGACCTACCTCGTGTAGGATTCAACCACTTTCACTAACGGGCTTCACACGTTACAAATGTAACACACCTTGTTACAACTTGCAACCACGTAACCTTCTTCCCAAAGACAGGTTACACCACGTCCAACCTTCGCAAGATTAGACACGTCCAAGTCCACACGACTAGGACACACTCACTCACTTTTCTGATTCAAGATCAGGGTTACAAACACCTTACAGGGGGTGCTTCTTACCAAGCAGATGTAAGGTACAATGAAGATCCTATTATGCCAAAGGTTTGAAAACTCAAATCAAACACAGCTTGTCACGGTTTTGCTTTTCAGAATGAAGCTCAAGAATTTTAATGTGAAAACCGTGTTTTCTGATTTTTTCCAGATTTTTCAGAAAGCTGTGTTGCTTCTCTTTTTCAATCTGAGTTTTTTCTATCTACTTCTTGGCCTTTCTATGGGAGAGAAAAGCTGCGGTTTTTAAACACAAGGTCAACGGTCAAAAACCAAAGAATCAGCTAAGTATGGAAAATGATTTGCAAACAAAATATATTCTCCAACGGCTAATGATGAATTTATCCCAAAATATAAGGGATTTTGTTATCTTAAAAGATAACCCTTATCTTCCCATAGCCGTGAAGAGGTTTAAAGAGATTTTCAGCTTTTACCAAATCCGAAAATATAGTCATAGGAATCTTTTGATTTGGCAAATCTCCCAAACCTATTTTCGCAAATCTCCATAATATTTTCAAGAACTATCCTCCCCAGAAAAATAGCAATTTTGAAATTCAAAGAAAGTATTCTAGAGATCTTGGCCAACCAAAATGAATTTTCAAAAATAATCGGGTATGGCCACTGCAGTTCAGAAACACCCTAGGCACCCTGTTTGCAGGGTTGTTCGCAACTGGTGTTCTGAAGTACTTTAGCGCAAATACCGATTCAAGAGGTGTTTAAAATGATGTTTTCAATATTGGCATATTAACAAGAGTCTAATTAAATAAAACCTATATACCCAAGACTTCTTGTTTTGAACCAGTCATCTTGTCCGAGATTTGTAGAGCTGCTGTGAACACCAAGGCCACCTTGTTTGCTGGGGTTGTTCTTTGCATTGCTAGAGTTCAGGAACACGCTTTACAATCAACTGTCGAGATAGTGTTCTTGACTTAATATGGAATCACCAAGTAAAACCTGTCTAGAAGACTTGTTCTCACATGTAGCAAACCAGTTAATACAATAAAGATCACAAATACCAGTTAGGCCTGTTTGGAGATCGTGTTCGGAGCAACATTACTTGGACAAATTTTTACACTTGGATTTGTTATCATCAAAACTAAATATAATCAACAAATTCCCCCTTTTTGATGATGACAAACCAAGTGACCATATTGACAAAATTTAAATGCGCTTAACAACGTTTAATGCTGATAGGGATCTGCTGATAGGGATCCTCTAGGTGCTAGGTCATATCTGGGATCCTCTAGGTGCTAGGTCATATCTGGGATCCTCTAGGTGCTAGGTCATATCTGTCCATATGGTCTTATTCCCCCTTTTGGCATCATTAAAAAGCATAAGCAACAGTAGTAATGCAAGAAAAGCAATATAGAGCATAAGGTGCAAGTAGCATTAATAAAGGGATATTGCATTAAAAACATTACAATGCCAAAAAACTGAGATGAGAGGAAACAAGAGAACAGCCTAGAGAATCAGGGAGCAGGGGGTGGTTTCGTTTGCAGAGGAGGGATGCTAGGGGCAAGAGTGGAGAGAAGTGCAAGCAAATCTTCATGGCGTTTGGCCGAGAGAGCTCGTTCCTCAGCAAGAGCAGCCTTGACAGCTGAGAGCTCATCCTTGAGGCGAGCATTGTCCTCAAGAACAGCCTCAACCTTGACGGAAGGTTGCCCAGAAACAGGTGGTCGAGGTGGTCGACGACCCTGTTTGGAGACTGACCCTTCGCCAACCTCATAGCCACACCCTAGCAGAGTGTCAATCCCAATCTCATCAATGATTTGGGCCGCCACTCTTCGTGTGAGCACTATCCCAAAGTGCTCAAGCACCCTTGTCAACAGAAACCCATAGCCAAGATCATGTGCCCGGGTGGTGTTCGCAATTCGCTCTATGTGGCGAATCATGATTGCAGGGAGGTTTACTGGTTCCTCCCGATCCAGTAGGTCCACCAGACATTGATCGAAGGCATCTGCTGAGTTTCACCCTTAACCTCGCGGTATTATGTTCTTGATGGTGAACATAAACAGTAGTTGGTGCAGGGAGGTCATTTCACCCTTCTTAACCGAGAGGGGTGTTCTCAGGCCCTGTTTTTGACTAAGGCGTTTGGACACCTCTAAGAGTCTGGCTGTTTCCAGGGCAGTTTTGTCTTCCCTCACATACACAGCAAATCCACGAGAATGGATGCCCAGAATGTCACCAAGGGTGGCTGCATCAAAGGAGAAATGGCACTCATTGACAGCACTTGTCACCACCCCATTTGTTACAGAGCAGTTGGCATAGAACTCAGCCAACTCAGGCACAGAACACCCTTGCTGGGTGTTTGCAAACAACTCAAGCCAGCCTTGGGCTCGAAGCTTGTTCAAGAACACCCCCAGACCCTGTTCCTCGAAAAAGCTTACATTCACTACCTTCCCCCTGACGACATTGCGCTTCAGCAACTGCGCATGTTTGTCAGACATAGGAGAGGGAGTGAACTGCTTTGGGCGTTTAAGGACAGGAACAGAGGTGGTAGTTTCTGGTAGGGGGGCTGTTCTGGGCTTTCGCTTGAGGGGTGTTTTGGCAGGAGAGGGCTTACAGCAGGTTTATTGGTTGGTTTTGGAGGAGATTGTTCTTCAGAGGACTCGGAAAACACCGGTGTCTCCTGTTTGATGGTGGTGTTCTCAGAGTCAGAACTCGAAAACCCTTCAGAAGAGGAAGAAATCTCCTCGATGATAGGAGCAGAGGGTTTGGAGGGACGATGAGAGGATTGAAACGCTAGCCTTGCAGATTTTCGAGAGGGCTTAGAGGATTGAGGAGAAGAGGGAGTTTGAGAGGGTTGAGACCTTGGTTGTGGCCTTGTTCTTGGCGTTCTGCTACGCCTAGCCACGATTTTCACCCTCTTTCTTTTCTCTCCAGTTTGAAAGTCTGGAGTGGAGATTTCAGCCTCAGGGAGAGAATTCTTCTCTAGACTCTCCTCTGACAACTCATTCGACTTCCCTTGGAAGTCGATATGCAGATCCTCCACAAACACACCTTCGACAGAGGCAGCCCCTGTTTCTGTCGCGGTGTCAGAGAACAACCCAGAAGAACAGGGCTCAAAATTAAACCCTTCAGGGGTTTCCAAGAATTGTTCTTGAGACCCCGACTTTGTTCCCTCTGACTCAACTAAAATGGGACAAGCAATTGCCCCTACGAGGAACACCAATTCCTTTCCACATTCAAAGGGAATATCATCCATCCCCATTCCCACTGATTTTAGGGACAAGCGATTCAGGAACTTGAAAGGCTTGTAAAGAATTGGGCGAGGGGGAGCAGGGATTGAGGCTGCAAGAACGAGGGCTTTTGATTGAGAAGAGTTGTTGGAAGCCATTGTTGCTAGAAGAGAGAGATTAGGGTTTAAGGTGTTTGCAGGATGTTCGATTTTTGCTTGAGGGCGAGATGAACGATAGTACTGAGAGCAGGGCATATAAGAGAGAGAGAGAGAGAGAGAGCAGCCGAATCTTTGAGAAGATTTCTTGATTTGCAACGGGTAGGAGCATTAACATCTTGTGCCTTGGGAAGGAAAGAAAACACACCGAGCAACCAAGGGGCGTACCTGTTCTCTGTATTATGCCTGTTCTTTGCCGTCTGATCTGATTCGACTGAATGGCATTAAGACGGCTCCAGTACATCCCCTTATGCTGTACTAAGTAGATAAGAGACAAAAAAAATGCACGCAATTCGGGTGTATGCAATCACATCCGTTATTAATAAAATTTGCAAACAGGGGGAGAGAACAGGGTGTAAAGGTTGATCTTACCAAACCCAGTTCATGTTCTGGAAACAGGTATCTCAGGGTGTTCTCACCAACCCTAGTTCCAGTCTATTTCTTTCAAAATGATCTCTAGCGAGTGCCTTAGTGAATATATCAGCAATTTGATTTTCCGTTGAGCAAAAATTCATAGAGATTAAACCCTTTTCAACATTATCTCTCAAGAAATGATGTCGAATGTCAATATGCTTTGTTCTTTTATGTTGACATGGATTTTTGGCAATGTTAATTGCACTTGTGTTATCACAAAAAATAGGAATGCATCCAATGTCAACACAAAAGTCCTTAAGCTGTTGCCTTATCCACAACAGTTGAGCACAACATGAAGCTGCTGCAACATATTCAGCTTCTGCTGTGGACATGGCAACTGAATGTTGCTTCTTGGTAGCCCAAGATACCAAACAAGGTCCAAGAAAGTGAGCCATACCTGAGGTACTCTTTCTATCAACTAGGAATCCAGCATAGTCAGCGTCAGCATATCCAACAAGATCAAAATTGCAACCTTTAGGATACCATAAAGCTAAATTGGGTGTATGTTTCAAATACCTTAGTATCTGTTTAACAGCCTTAAGATGAGTTTCCTTAGGGTTAGACTGAAAACGGGCACATAAACCAACACTAAAAACAATATCAGGTCTACTAGCGGTTAGGTATAAGAGTGACCCAATCATACCCCTATAGAGTTTCTCCTCAACTGAGGGACTCCCATCATCCATAACCAACTTGGTTGAAGGAGAAATAGGAGTGTCTATGGGTTTGGCTGACTCCATCCCAAAACACTTAAGTAACTCCTTGATATACTTTTGCTGATGGATCATGGTGTCGTTTGGAGTTTGCTTGATTTGTAAGCCTAAGAAAAAATTAAGCTCACCCATCATGCTCATCTCAAACTCACTCCTCATCATATTTGAAAATTCATTGCATAAATCATGATGAGTTGCACCAAATATAATATCATCAACATATATTTGGACAATCAAAAAATGTTCCCCCTTAGATTTTAGAAACAAGGTATTGTCTACCTTGCCTCTTCTAAAATCATTTTCAAGTAAAAAACTTGACAACCGTTCATACCAAGCTCTTGGAGCTTGTTTTAAACCATAAAGTGCCTTGTCAAGTTTAAAAACATGATTTGGAAAATCACCATTTTCAAAACCAGGGGGTTGTTTGACATACACCTCTTCTTTAAGGTATCCGTTTAGGAATGCACTTTTAACATCCATTTGATATAGCTTGATTTCCATATGAGCTGCAAAGGCTATTAAGATTCGAATAGCCTCAATTCTAGCAACTGGTGCAAAGGTTTCTTCATAGTCGATCCCTTCTTCTTGATTGTATCCTTGTACAACCAGCCGTGCCTTGTTCCTAGTGACTGTTCCTGACTCATCCAGTTTGTTTCGGAACACCCACTTGGTTCCAATGATTGTTCTCTCTGCAGGTTTAGGTACAAGGTGCCATACTTTGTTTCTCTCAAATTGATGAAGCTCTTCTTGCATAGCCGTGATCCAATCTGAATCTGCAAGAGCTTCATTCACACTTTTTGGCTCAATGTTAGAAAGAAAAGCATAGAAAGCACAAAAATTCTTTAGTTTAGATCTAGTTTGCACTCCAGTATTAATATCTGACAAGATTTGATCAAGAGGGTGCGAACTATGGTGCTTCCATGGTCGTGGAGTAAGAGGATCCACAGACCCATGCTCTACTCTAGTCATAACATAATGCTTACGATCATCTCCCGAGCCTGTTTCTGCACATGTTTGTAAGTCTATTCCTGAAGAACACGGTTCCGAACAGGGTTCAGCGGTGTTTTCCCTTGTTTGGTGTTCACCTTGCCTGCTGTTCTGAGGAACACCTTCAGGAGTTGTTTTCTCCATGGTGTTCTTACCTCGTTTATCTTGGAGCAACACTTCTTTTCGAACAAGACCTAATTCAAGTTCATCTTCCTGTGCATCATTCTCACTCAACACGTTAGATTCATTAAAAAGCACATGCACACTTTCCTCAACACACAAGGTTCTTTTGTTAAAGACTTTGTATGCCTTGCTGTGAGAAGAATAGCCAAGGAATATTGCCTCATCACTCCTAGGGTCAAACTTTCCTAAGGCATCCTTCCCATTATTATGCACAAAACACCTACAACCAAATGTCCTTAGGTGCGTAATATTGGGTTTTCTGCCCTTGAAAAGTTCATAAGGAGTTTTGCTCAAAATGGGTCTGATCATGCATCTATTTATAATGTAACATGAGGTGTTCAATGCTTCTGCCCAGAAATACCTAGGAAGACCACTAGCTATAAGCATTGTTCTGGTCATGTCTTCCAGGGTTCGATTTTTGCGCTCAACCACCCCATTTTGTTGGGGTGTTCTTGGGGCTGAGAAGTTATGATCAACACCATGTTCATTACAATAGTTAATAAAACTTGCATTTTCAAACTCAGTTCCATGATCAGATCTCAAGCTAATTAAAGAGTGTCCTACTCTCTTTTCAACCTTTTTGAGAAAGGCAATAAAATTCTCAAAGGTTTCATCTTTGGATGCCAAAAACAAGGTCCAAGTAAATCGAGAGTAATCATCCACTACAACAAGCACATACTTTTTCCCACCTCTACTGGTTATCCTCATGGGACCACACAAATCAATGTGTAATAATTCTAGAGGTCGAGTAGTGCTTACACATTTTTTCGATTTAAAAGAAGATCTGACTTGTTTGCCTTTTGCACAAGCTTCACATACCTTGTCATCATTAAATTTGATGGAAGGTAGTCCAATAACTAGGTCTTTTGAAACAAGTTTGTTTAACAAGGATAAGCTTGCATGACCTAGTCTCTTGTGTCATAGCATTATATCATCATTTAATGCATTTAAACAGGTCAGATTATTTTGGGGAAGAGTGGAAATACAAACTTTATAAACATTTTGACATCGCTTCCCCCTCAACACAACATCTCCTGTGTCGTCATTCACAACCAAGCAACGTGTTTTTGAAAACAGTACTAGGTTGTTCTTGTCACACAGTTGGGACACACTTAGCAAATTGTGCTTTAACCCATCAACTAAGTGCACATTATCAATTGAGTGGGAGAGAGTTTTACCAATATTACCTATACCGACAATTGTCCCAGACTTGCCGTTTCCAAATGCTACACTCCCACCATTCAAAGCTGTAAGTGAGAGAAAGTTTGATCTTTCACCAGTCATGTGCCGTGAACACCCACTATCAACAAACCACAACTGCCTGTTTCCAAGGGTGTTAGTGGGGTTGTTTCGTAAGGTTGTTCTCTCTCACTTCAGCCTGCAAAACAAATCACGGGTTAGTTTTGGGAACCCAGATCCACTTGGGTCCCATTCTTTTAGACATGTAAAGCTCATCTTTTCTAATCCAGATTTGTTTCACATACCTTTCATTCTTTTCATTGGCATGTTTTCTTAAAGGGCAAGTGTATCTATAATGACCCGTTTTGCCACAATGAAAGCAAACAATGTTTTCAGGTAATCCCACATACTTTCTGTGAATTGGGTAGACTGTTCGTTTAGGCTTATACCCAAGTCCCTTTTTGTTTCGACTGTGGTGAGTGTTTAACCAATCAAGGGCTTGTGAGGACTCGTTCCAGCACTTGGTTGTGGTAAGCTCGTTTTCCAGTTTTTCTATATCAGCATGCAAACCTTTGTTCTCCCTGAGCAAGGACTCAACCATTCCTTCTACCTCAAAGAGTTTTTCCTCCATTCGAGAATAATCTCCTTCTTTTATAAAGAGGTTTTCTTTGAGCAAGTTAATATTCTCATGTAAACCGAGGTTTTCATTTTTAAGAATTTCATTTTCAAGTTCTAGGTCACGAACTTCTCTTTTTAGATCAGCACAAGTGTCTATCAAATTATATAGAAGTTCTTCTAAAGTAGCTTTGTTAAGACCATGTACCTTGCTCTTGAGATCTGAGAGGCTGATTGTTGATTCATCATCTGAATCTGAATCACTTTGTGCCATAAGTGCTATGACCCCTTCTTCAGCTTCAGATTCTCCTTCATCCTCAGAGGAATCTCCCCAAGCAGCCAGCATAGCTTTCGAGAATCGCTTGCCCAGATTGTTTACAGGGTGTTTTCGAACCTGTTTTCGAGGGTGTTCGGGCGTCTGATCTTCTCGAAGCAGAGGGCAATTTTTGACTAAGTGATCTAGTTTGCCGCACTTGAAACACCCTGTGAGCTGTTCTTTGGAGGTGTTTCTGGACTTGCTGAAGTCTTTTCTTTTGTTGTTTTCCTTGACCTTTTTGAAGAATTTCTTGAATTTTCTGGACATTAGGGCCATTTCTTCATCTTCAAGGTCAGAGTCAGTGTCCTCATGTGCTTTCAAGGCAAGCCCACGATCCTTCTTTTGCTCCTCTCTTTGCTGTGAGTTCTTTCGGAGTTCATAGGTCTGGAGATTACCAATCAACTCGTCGAGGGTGATCTGGTTCATGTCTTTAGCCTCTTGGATGGCTGTTACTTTGGCCTCCCACGTGCGAGGTAAAATTCTGAGGATTTTCCTCACCAACTCTTCAGTGGTGAAAGATCTTCCCAGGGATTTTAACTCGTTCGTGATGTGGGTGAACCGTGTATACATGTCCATCACAGTTTCATGATCACCCATATCAAACAACTCATATTGTCGCATAAGTAGCTCAATTCTAGATTGTTTAACTTGACTCGTACCTTCATGAGCAACTTGCAGAGCATTCCAGATAGCTTGGGCTGATTCACACTCAGAGATGCGAGTGTATTCATCGGGTCCTAGGCCAAAATATAGAAGCTTTTTGGCCTTGGCATTTTTCTCCATTTTCTTGTAGTCCTCGGCATCAAACTCTATGGATTCCTTGGGAACCTTCTTACCATCTTCAAGCACCTTGGTGGGAACAAGGGGCCCGTTCTTGATGAGCATCCATAATTCATAATCTTCTGCCTGAATATAGTTCTCCATCCTATTCTTCCACCAACTATAATGTTGGCCGTTGAAATAGGGTGGACGAGTAATGGATTGCCCTTCAAGAATTCCTTGTGGGGTACTCATCTTTAGAATCTCTCAAGGTGTTAACCTTTTGTAAGAGAACCTGCTCTGATACCACTTGTTGAGTTCGTGAGTATACAACCACAAGAGGGGGGTGAATTGTGGTGTCTGATTTTCGCGTTGTAAATAACAAACACCCTCACAGAGGTTGTTCTCAAATGACAAACACCCTGATAGCTTGTTTGCACGGGGTGTTCTCAAATATTGCAGATGCGAAAATCACCAAGATAAATGCGGAAAATAAAGCACACACAATTTTTACGTGGAAAACACCTCTAGCCCAACTGAGGTGTGAAAAACCACGACCTACCTCGTGTAGGATTTAACCACTTTCACTAACGGCCTTCACACGTTACAAATGTAACACACCTTGTTACAACTTGCAATCACGTAACCTTCTTCCCAAAGACAGGTTACACTACGTCCAACCTTCGCAAGATTAGACACGTCCAAGTCCACACGACTAGGACACACTCACTCACTTTTCTGATCCAAGATCAGGGTTACAAACACCTTACAGGGGGTGCTTCTCACTAAGCAGATGTAAGGTACAATGAAGATCCTATTATGCCAAAGGTTTGAAAACTCAAATCAAACACAGCTTGTCACGGTTTTGCTTTTCAGAATGAAGCTCAAGAATTTTAATGTGAAAACCGTGTTTCCTGATTTTTTCCAGATTTTTCAGAAAGCTGTGTTGCTTCTCTTTTTCAATCTGAGTTTTTTCTATCTGCTTCTTGGCCTTTCTATGGGAGAGAAAAGCTGCGGTTTTTAAACACAAGGTCCAACGGTCAAAAACCAAAGAATCAACTAAGTATGGAAAATGATTTGCAAACAAAATATATTCTCCAACGGCTAATGATGAATTTATCCCAAAATATAAGGGATTTTGTTATCTTAAAAGATAACCCTTATCTTCCCATAGCCGTGAAGAGGTTTAAAAAGATTTTCAGCTTTTACCAAATCCGAAAATATAGTCATAGGAATCTTTTGATTTGGCAAATCTCCCAAACCTATTTTCGCAAATCTCCATAATATTTTCAAGAACTATCCTCTCCAGAAAAATAGCAATTTTGAAATTCAAAGAAAGTATTCTGGAGATCTTGGCCAACCAAAATGAATTTTCAAAAATAATCGGGTATGGCCACTGCAGTTCAGAAACACCCTAGGCACCCTGTTTGCAGGGTTGTTCGCAACTGGTGTTCTGAAGTACTTTAGCGCAAATACCGATTCAAGAGGTGTTTAAAATGATGTTTTCAATATTGGCATATTAACAAGAGTCTAATTAAATAAAACCTATATACCCAAGACTTCTTGTTTTGAACCAGTCATCTTGTCCGAGATTTGTAGAGCTGCTGTGAACACCAAGGCCACCTTGTTTGTTGGGGTTGTTCTTTGCATTGCTAGAGTTCAGGAACACGCTTTACAATCAACTGTCGAGATGGTGTTCTTGACTTAATATGGAATCACCAAGTAAAACCTGTCTAGAAGACTTGTTCTCACATGTAGCAAACCAGTTAATACAATAAAGATCACAAACACCAGTTAGGCCTGTTTGGAGATCGTGTTCGGAGCAACATTACTTGGACAAATTTTTACACTTGGATTTGTTATCATCAAAACTAAATATAATCAACATCCCTTATGTTCGTCCCTATTCCCACTACTTGTTCACCACCTTCCTCTTCCCTCCAGTACTCTCTTTAAAGCCCATGGATGATTATATGAAAACTAACCTAAATGATGATTATGGATATTGAGATGGAATGACTTAAGGGGAGGGTTAATGAGTTTAATAAGTCCCGAGGTAACCATGGAGAGTATAATCCCTTATTTGATTGTGTTATATACCTAGAGGATGTGCATAGAAATGTTGTGTGGTCCACCTTTCTCTATTGCTTTTTGGACTTTTTTAACGCTTTTGACATATAAAAAAGGCCACTGTGTATTATTGAGAACAGCTTAGAAATTACATTTAATTTAATGAAGCATATGATGGATACTGTGTTGAATCAATTTTCAGAATTGGTTAAGAAACAAAATGAGTGCAATGTGCCTAATTTAAGTGAGACTGACCCTATTATGGGTTTTACCCTGAGGAATGTCCTACAAGTAATTTTTTGTCCTCTTCCCTTTTGCGTCCTGGAACTTTTGTTAATGATCCTAAATGTGACTTTAAGGAAGGGAAAGATTTTTCACCTTCTTTTATACTTGAATCTCCTAGTTTGATAATCCCTTATCCCTCTTTTTCTCTAGCTCCCTTCAAAGAGTGGAAGAAAACTGCAGATTTTGAGATTGATTCTAGTTCTAATGGGTCAAATGTAGGTGTTAATCAGTTTGATGAATGGTGTGAGTGCAACTTTAGTAAGGAGAAACATATGTTTGAGGAGACTCCTTTAGATGAGCCATGTGAGAAGATTGTGGTAGAGGTGTCACCCCCCGGTCTTAAGCTTATTGGTCATATATCCCTCACCTCACTTATGTTTGTCCCTGCTCCCACTACTTGTTCACCATCTTCCTCTTCCCTCCAGTACTCTCTGTAAAGCCCATGGGTGATTATATGAAAACTAACCTAAATGATGATTATGGATATTGAGATGGAATGACTTAAGGGGAGGGTTAATGAGTTTAATGACTCCCTAGGTAACTACAGAGAGTATAATCCCTTATTTGATCCTTATATTATATACCTAGAGGGTGTGCATAGAAAAGTTGTGTGGTCCACCTTTTTCTATTGCTTTTTCGACTTTTTTAAAGCTTTTGACAAATTAAAAAGACCACTGTGTATTATTGCTACAGTGATATTTGTGTCCTCTTATATGGATGCATTCCCTAGTATATGACAAGCTCCTGAGAGCATTGACTACATCCAAATGGGAGATTTGGATCATAGAAGAAGAGGAATGGCTAATGCTCCTTAGGCAGCATCCATTAAAACAGGTACAGTTTAGATACAATCAGTGCTCAACTTAGTATTATTGTTCTATACCTTATTGTACAGTATTGTATAGTTATTTAAGCATTCTTTTTCTTTTTCTTCTCTTTAAGGCTCCTTGACCCAAAATACGGACAGTGTCTAATTTTGGTGTGGGGGAGGGGAAGCTATATTTCATAAATTTTTGAAAAATAAAAGACAAACATTTTTAGGAAAAACCAAAAGATTTTCTATTTTTATGTGATTTTGGGGAGTTATATGATCTTGATTGACTTCAACCACTCGTACCTTATATGTTAGATTACATATAAGTAGGGTGTAAATGATAGAAGTTTGGTCCAAAATGTGTCATTCCATATCCCAATTGTCCATCATCATTGCCTTAGGGTCTTAGACTCCCATGTTGATTCTCCCACTAATTTTGTCTAGTTCGTTTTGTTTGGCTTTCATTTTGCCTTCCCAAAAAATAATAAAAAAAGAATAAAAAGGGAAAAAGATCTAAGAAAAGGAAAAAATTGAAAAAAAAAAAAAAGAAAGAAAGAGGCTCAGAGTACAGAATGACAAATATCCCTTTAACACATATGCTATTGGGTGCCACCCTTCGAAGCAATATTGCTACAAAGAAAGTTTGCTTCCCAAGTTAGTTAGTTATTAATGTAATTCATGTTATTTAGATGGGATTCAGTCGAACTTTGTTTAGCCTAATTCCGAGGGTGATAGTACACTTGCACACTAAACATTATGATAAAGTTGTTGTTGTAATGGTTTGTGGGGCAAAAAATTGGTGTTTGGGAGACATCAGTAGGCATCAAGAGTCTTGATATGTGCATTATGCTTGTGCATGGTCTAATATTTGGGTTGCAAGGGCAATACTATTGGTGAGTATCTATAGTTTTTCCCCT
The DNA here is from genome assembly GCA_029747015.1 of Carnegiea gigantea. Taxonomy (NCBI): domain Eukaryota; kingdom Viridiplantae; phylum Streptophyta; class Magnoliopsida; order Caryophyllales; family Cactaceae; genus Carnegiea; species Carnegiea gigantea. The sequence goes on along the minus strand of JAKOGI010000775.1, from coordinate 74,788 downwards.
ATGTCAATTTGCATATGACTTTAAAGAAAAATCTGTTTTTCATTATCCCTTTATTTTTCATCTTCAAAGATTTTTTGGATATATCTTTGCCAAACTCTCATAAGATCACACTTGTTTACTACGGGAAATCTAAGGGTTTAAAGAGATTATTTTACATGCTAAGTGCGATAGTGATTCTTACTGAAGTGAGTTAGCATCTAGGATAGATATTTTTTTCCTTTTCTTTTATTTTACTCATGGATGAACAAAATCTAGGTGTGAGGGTATTTGTTTGATTACCAAAGGTGGCCAAATAGATGCTTCTAATCTCTTGGTTCTTGATCGTAATTGACATTATTTTTGAGTTTTATTCAATTTTTGTGCTTTTGTGTAGAGCATAATGGTTTGATGAAATATTGGTAAAAAAAGCATCAAAAGAAAATAAGTAAAAGGTTTTGGACAGGGAAAACATTAATCGAGCATGGGTTCTAAGATCAATTCCGTCACAATTTGGCAAGCTTTCAAAAGCAAGATGCTGCTTGGCAGGTAACAATTAAACCATGTAAAAATTTGACAAGTCAAGTAAAACATAGACAACAAGGCGATGGAGTGGTGGCTTGGAAAATCAGAAATTATGGATTTTAGAAAGTATAGGGTGTCTACCACTTCCATAAAAGGAGGTATTGGGTACCATAATTCATAATCAATTCTTCCTCTTCCTAGTTTAGTTTTAGTTTAGATTTTAGGTATTAGTTTAGTTCTTTCTCAAGAACCTTTGATTCAAGCACTTTAGTTGTAATTCAACTTTACGTTTTGGTTATTCAATTCAATTTTTCTTTTAGTTATTTCTCTCAATTTGTTCCTGGTAACTTCTTCCCTTCTCTCCCACCCGCCCCCTCCTCTTTCACACATACACACACATATACACACACACTCTTTTATTAATCGAAGATTATTGTTCTTGGATTTGTTTTGCTAATTTGTATGTTCGTAGTTGTCCAATGCAATCATGTTTAGGTTAGATTAAATTTTTGTAGGTTGAATGATTTTCTATTTTCATGTTTCTTGCTTTCAATAGAATGGGTCAGTTTTAGTTTGAGTAGCTTGAATTTGACCCCCTCCTCGTATACTCAACCCTCAATTATTATGACTGACAACCATATGCTTATGGTATAATTATACATCCTTTAAGATCATAACAATAACCCTTATATGGATACTACACTCATGAGGAGATTTGGGATTGAAGTTATTGATGGCTAGAAGGCAAGCTAATTAATGAAAGAAATTGTGTAAGGGAGACATGATGAAGGGTATAAGATATTACCACAGTACATAGAGGTGTTTAAGGAAAGAAACTCTCACTATTTATGCTTGCCGACTGGATAGATAAAAGTCCTAGAAAAACCCATACTTCAAACAGTATTAGATTTGTATAGAGTCAACAATTGAGCATTACAGAGCCTTCATTAGGATTGATGCATGCCATTAAAAGGCTCATACAAGGGAATCTTTATCACTGCTATGGGATTAGACGACAATAATGGGCAATATTTCCTAGTATATGGAGTTGCACCCTAAGAGGACAATGAGGAATGGTGTTTTCTTCTTCATGGACTTACAACTGCTCTTAATGCAATGGAAGATAGCTCTAAATACACAATTATGTCTGACATACACAAGGTACGAGCTAGCTAATTCCTTACTTTCAGTGGTTGTTTTTATTTCCTTGTCACCAATGTAATTACACCTACACTAATACTCTTTCATTTTCTGCTTATACTCAAGGGGAAAATCAAAGCTCTGACGAAGATAATGCCTCAAGTTGCAAGGATGATCTATTCCCTGTATTTCTGTAAAAACCTTACTTCAAACTCTCTTGCTATATGCGCATGCAACTTGCTGCAACTTTCATATTCTATTCCTTCAAACTTTTCCAGATATTGATGTATCTTTTATGATCCTCCCCCTAAAAAGTGTAAAGTTCATAGCTTCATTGTTTCTTATAATACATACTCAGAATATGTTTTAAAAAAGGTCATAGAGAAGATTAAGGGCAAGTACCCCTTTGCTTTTAATTGGTTAATGGATAATGAGTCCCTTGAACACTAGGCAAGCTTAATTTTAGACAAAGCCTTATGTTGAGATAAATCTTAAGCTCCTTGAGTTAGAAGTTCGATGTTCAAGAGGAACTTATAAATTGCACTATCAAGTTGAGGAGAACGCTACTATGATTGTAAAGGTGGTAAATTAGTGGTTTACCATGTAAAAATGCTGCTCAGTGCATTCTAAGGCTAACCCATAAGTATGATGGTATAATTCACCCTATTCCTGATTCTTATTTCTAAAGAAAGACGACATTACCTACTCTAAATCCCTGATTTGAACTTCAAAAAAGGGGAAGGTTAGAGAAGCACAAAAGAAGGAAATCCAAACTTCCCTAACCTCAACAAGACAATTCTATACATTTGAGTAGCTACAAAAAGTACAAGTAGTGCAATCAATTAGGCCATAGTAGCTTGACATGTGAGAAACAAGAGATGAAAATAACATACTTTGAGATAAATACAAGAAGAAGCCTTAAAAGAAGAGTGAAAATCTAGCTTGGAAACCTTGAAAGAAAAAAAACATCAGCCATGCCTCTATTTCAGCCAATGTAATCTTAGGTGTGCAATACAGTCTAGCAAAAAACCCAAGTTACTTTGCTTCTAGTATTTTGGCAATTTATACTTGTTACTTCTCAAGCCATGTTGGTGTATGTGGGCTTATGTTTGTACAAGATTGAGTACTTGTTTTAGTTGTTTATGTTTGTAGTGAGTTTAGATGACTGTTGATGATCACTTAGGGATTTTTTGGACAAGTGGACATAAGTATTATAGTTGGTAGGAGATTTCTTTGGAGGGATAAGTACAAGAAGCTACATGAAGTTGTCAAGGCTTGAGGACAACTTTATGTTGTTTAATTTAACAAGCTTTGTATTTAACAACCTTCCAAATCCAATTACATTTTCATTATGTTCATGTGTATTGGATATTACATTAACAAAACAAGTGCAAGTAATACAACTACTCCAATTTATAACATGGCTAGGATGTTGTAGCCTTCCTTAAGTATTTTAAACATCATCTTCAGTTCTCTTAGCTTACACTTCACTTTATCAATCTCGCTTAGCATTATTATTTCCAGATTTGGGTTCAGTTCAACAACCCAACAGAAGAACTTGTCGCACCTCAAACACTTGACAAAAAACTCTACGGGGGTTTCTGCTTGATTGTGATATCTTTCTTATTCCTTGCACATTGCACCTCGGACATATGACAAAATCATGCTTGTCGTCACTTACCAATTAGTCCTCGATGAAAATGATCCTTGCATTTTCACTTTTCATCAAACTTCGTCAGACATTAAATAAATTCAATCACCATTGAGCTCCAATAACATTACGACAAAAGAAAAAAATAAAATCACTCGCTCTTTCATTGATCTATAAACCAGAGCATATCAAAGGAGGAATATATGGGGCCCTAGACTCATATTGCAGAGATGAGAAAGCCAAGTAAAACAATCCAACATATTGTTTAAAAAAAAAAGCATAATTTTGCTTCCCAAATTTAAATATAATGAAAAATTTTGCTTACTTTCATTTCCTTCGATGGCATACTCCAGGGAATGAAGAAGAATAAGAGAGGCAAATAGCTAGAGAGAGAAAAGGATGTTGCAGAACAGAAGGAGAGAGATGAAAGATTCCTCCCTTAAATAAACAAAAAACTAATAGTTAGGGCACAAATTCTTTAAGCGCGGGTAAAAGTCGTAAAGGGAATGTAAAATGCAATTTTTGTCAAAATCTCATTGGAATTAACAGTTACTTCAACAAAAAAATACCCCCTTAATTATTTCATTATAATACTATGTATCTAACAATGTGTTCTGAAAATAGTGTTTTTTAAAAATAGTTTTCATAGATTGTGGGGTAACTCACAACAGCTTTTTGGAAACAAGGTGTAAATTAAAATGACAAAATGATGAGTTAGCCTAGCGGCGAGGTATGTAGAGAAGAAAAATTGTTGGAAATTTAGAATTGGAGCAAGAATGAATCGATGGCCTAGAATCCAAGATCTGGTAAGGAGTAGACAATAGAAAGAGAAGTGATGCATATTACCTTAGATTTTTTAACGACACATACACCATTGATTTGGAGCTGAGTTAAACAAATCTCTTGATATGAGTCCGAATCAAAAAAGTTTTGTCAAGCTCACCACCTCACTCTTTTATCATACGTATACTAGTGATGATTGCCCATAGAATACACAGCCATTATGATAATTTTTTTTCTATAAATGATTGCTTTTTAAGAAATTAATTTTATTTTTAATATTTTTATTTATGATAAATGTTTAAAATATTAAGTATATATAGAGTTACTTTACAGTTTTTTTTCTTGCGTAAATGACCTAAGTGCTTAACCCAAGTTTCATATATGAGTGTGTTCAGCCTAAAATCATGATATTTTATACCCCTTTATTATCTAATAATTGCTAAAAATAAATTGTTAAATTAGGATTTTAATTTTGTTTTGTTTATTTTAGAAGAATTGAAGATGAAATTGGAAAATAAATAAATAGTTTGCTCCAAGTGAAGCTTGGTTCAATTCGGAAATGAAGGAAGAATGAAGCAAAAAGAAAAAAAAGAAAGACAGACCAACCCATGCACGCCCCAGTCCAGTGGCCCGTCTCCTCTTCCTTCTCCCCTGCGTGGGCCTGGTCTAGCTCGTAGCCACCAGATCGTGTCTCCTCCCTCATCCCACTTTTCTCTCTCTCAGTCCAGCGAAGCCCAGGAGCCCACATACCCAGACCGCCCTCCTCCTTCTCTTCTTTTCCCTTTCTTTTCTCTTTCGCGGGTTAGGCCCAACACATTTCCCCTCCTTTCTCAAGCCTACAAATGCACCAGCTTGCCTCCACTTAAAACGCACGTGTGAGGCACGTGCTAGCAACCCCCCCTCTTTTCTTCTCCTTCTTCGATCCCAGCAGACGTAGAGGATACCGAAAAGCCATGGCTGCTGCTTTTCTCCTCCCCTCAGTTGTTACTCCTTGCTCGATTACATCATCATCACCATCATAAATCCAACGGTTTCAAGAATGAAGGAAGGCAATTATTTTGGGGCCAACGAAGGGGTTCTTCGAGGGCTTGAAATGGAGGTCGAAAATAGAGAGTTCGAGAGTAGATTTTAGGATTGTTGTTTTCTTTCAATTTTGTCTTCAATTTTAGTTTCAGACTTGTGATTCAGATCTTAGGATTTGTTTAAATCTACTTTATTCTCTTGAAATTCCCGTAAGAATTTTGGTTTTGTGTATTTAAGATTCTAGTTGATTGACTCTAATTTCAACTTGAATCCATCCTTTATGTCGTTCTTGCTTAGTTCACTGTGTGAAGAATAAATCCAAAGCTGGGTTGTACTACTGTAGTTGATTCATGAATAGTTCAGAGTTCACTTGATTAAAGTCTATTTCACTTGGTTCGTGATTGCTAGATGGCTATGCATTTTGCAAAGTTGCAACTCGTTCATGTCAATTTGGCTCATGCTCTTGGTCTTTGTTTTGGGTGTGGGTTGAAAGTATTTGGATTGAGGTTTCTTTTTCCCTTCCTAATAGGTTTCAATTTCTAAATTTGTTAGTTTCCATTTCGCGCTGCTAAGCTTTAGAACTTGTTGATAGTGGGTTTACACTTTGTAAAAACTAGGCTCGTTTAGTTTCATTGTTATTGTTATTTGATTTAAGAGTTTAGTATATGTCACTTAGTAGTTGATTAGAGACCTAATGACATAATTCATCCCTGGGGACGGTACTCGTAAACGCTACAATGATAAACTATATACTTACAGAAATTACAACAAGTTTTTGACGTGGTTGTCAGGGATAAGTTGCCAAATTAGGTTGCATTGAGTCATTTGCGTCGATTTCGTTTTTGTTTCATATCTTTGATTTTTTGATTTTGTGTGCGTTAGTTTAGCTTTAGTTGATTTAGTTTAGGTTAGATTTATTTTGTTTTTGATTTTCGATTAGAGTTTCTATTTTGGTTTTTATTTTGGTCTATTTAATTTTTTTTTAGTTGTTATTTTCTGCTTAAAAAAAAAGACTAACAGTTCAGATATTGCGCAGGAAATAGACACAGAAGTAGCAGAAACAATTAAAAAAAATAAGGAAAAAAATGCTCTTCTTTTGTGTTTATGTTTATTTTCTATTTTTTGTGTTAGGTTATTATTTGATGTTTAAGTCTTTCTTTTATTTTGGTCACATAGTTTTATTTTTGTTAGTTTATTTTGTTTTGTTCACTTAATTATTTGAGTGTCTTTCTTTTTTTTTTTTTTTTTAGTCGTTAGTTTCTAGTTAGTGTCCTGTCTTTGATTTGTTTTTGTTTTCTTATTAAAAAAACCCTCGAAAACTTTAAAAACCCTAACAAATTGAAAATTCTTACAATTTTTTAAAAAAAGGGAGTCTTTCAAGTATGCCAGTTTTCAATCTCCAGCAATTCAAGCATGAACCTTTCTGGAGTTTTTTTATCGGGACTTAACGATTATCATACTCAATTGAATCAAAATTTTCAAAAATGAAAAATTTGTGAGGTCATTGCTGTGGGTTTGAATTCTACATCTAGGGGTTATGTTGAGTCTATTTGTCCTGGAGGTTGAATAGGATTATTGTCTAGAACTCAAGATGAGGTTTGGAATTTCTTTGAAAAATTGGCTTGGGTTACCTATACGTTTGAACATGCTAAAGAGAATTTTAGATACCCAACTCATGGCGAGTCTGTTTTTCATTCTAATCCTTCCCATCAAGACTACTTTACGAACTCATATGACACATCTCACTCTTATGTGTCTCCTGTTTTCTATGATTACTGTGAGTCGTCTGATCATGATGTTCACACTTGTCCATATCGTCATTATGTGGATGCTACATGTACAAGTGTTGAAAAGAAGATAAATGAAATGACTAATCAAACGGTAGAGACTATGAAATAGAGCATTGCTAATATTTTAATTGTTTCAACCATAGTAGGGAGGATATTAACTTGCATGAGACTGACTCTAGTTTAGGATCTCTAAAACTTGAAGTTAGTCTCTATGATGATTTTGAGCTGTCTTATCAATCTAGTTTCAATTTACAAGATGTTGAGCTTTTACCTAGCCTAGAACAAGAGAGTCGCCTCCCTTTGTCTCTATCACCTGACATTGCACCCCACACTAGCTCACCTAAGGATGTCACTGAAGATGTCCTAGTTTATGCTGACCCACCCACCCCTTTTAATCACTCATGTGAATTTGAGGTGGGTGAAGACCTTGGGAACCCTAGTGAGTTAGATCTGAGTATCACGACTTACAATGAGCATCATGATAAAGATAAGTCAAAAGCTATGTATTTACAGGAGTCATGCGAGAAGGTAACTGAGCCCACTATTTTAGACTTTGATGATAATATTCTTTTTGTGGAGCATGAATCTTTTTCATGTGGGTTTGATATCGATGAAAGTTTTGATGAGGGTTTCTGTGTTGAATATGAATCTTTTTCTTTTGACCCCATCCAAACTGACTTCCTTTTTGAATCTTGCAAGTCTGAATTTGTCGAGTCTAATAATCTTGTCATTGTGAATTTTGAGTTCGAACAGACTCTTATGCCTTTTGAAATTAGGAGACTTGCGGATTTTGGACCCACTATTTTGTCTAGACTGCTCATTCCTGCTGATAATCACATCTCTAGGCTGATGACTATAGCTAATACTGAGTACATCTGTCTGATACCTAATTGGGAGTTGGGACCAACTATTCGACAAGTTGAAGTGGGCCTTTACTTGTGCTGCACTGATATGGTGGATGTATTCCTTTTCGCACCAATTCCTTCATTTTTACTGTTGTAATCTGGTTGAGAGTTGTTCTTGCCAATTTGACAACCTGCTATGTGCTCTAATGGGTTTTGATTTGAGTAGCAATGTTTTATTCGATATGGAGTGGCTGATGCTCCATAGGCCTCTATCTGCACGGATTTCTGGAGGCTATCGCTTAGGTGTACTTCTACACTTGACCTAGTATAATCGTTTCGCTTTTTCTTTTCTTTTTATTTTGTTTTCTTTTGTATATATTAGTTGCTTTATTTTTCTTGTTTACCTTTTCTTTTACAGTCGTGTCCTTTTTGTTTTTGAGTCTTAATTTTTCATTTTGTATATTTGTTTTCCATTTTTGTTTTTGTGTTTAATGTTTCTTTCCACTCCTAAAGAGGACATCGTGAGATTTTAGGTGTAGGGGTGGGGAAACTTAGAAAAAAAATTAAAAAAACAAACTGAAAAATTGTAAAAAAAAATTGAAAAAAATAAAAAATTGAAAAATCCAAAAGATTTTTTGTTTTATTTTGGGAAATTTATGTGCTATTTCTGATTAGCTATATTCTATTGTACCTTAATATTAGGTTGTATATAGATGTGGTGTGCATTGATAGTACTTAATCCTAAAGTGTGATATTTGTATGTGTTCCTAACCCCCGACATTATTTCTCAGCAACCTTGACTTTGGTAGATAACTCATAAGATTTTGAGCCTTATGGACTAATTCATCAATTTAGTCTCACATTTTTCTTTTATGTGTGTCTCTTCCATGATTACATCTCTAGAACTTGCTTTGATTCTCTTTGAAATCACATTTTGTATGTGCAATATGATAATATGATAGAAGCATTTATTTGTTTTGTAAACTATATAGTCGAATTGCCACCTGAATTTGACTGTTTTACCCTTTGTTAACCCTTTGAGCCTTGACCTTTTTGTTGTGAACCTTTCATTTTAACCCTTAGCCTAAGCACATTTTCGTATACCTAAGCCAAGGCTAGTGGAGCAACACTTCATCATTTGGTGGGTAGCTTGTGGGTAATTTATGTAAATGGTGGTTGATGTTTCATGGTGATCATTGGAAATTGAGTTGTCCTGCTCTTATATATGCGATTCATTCATTTTCTTCTTGAAAAAAAAAAAGAAAGAGGAAAAAAGGTAGAAAAATGAAAAAAAGGGAGAAAGTCTTCAAGAAAAAATGAAAAAAAAAAGTAAAAAAAAAGTAAAAAATTTTAAAAAGAAGAGCTGTGAATAGGAGTGTTTGCCATGAATGTATCGTTATGTATACTCATTTCTAATGGTCATTTTAATTAGGGTGTGTTCTAATTGTGTTTGGAGAGAGTGCTTATTGTGATTAGTGTAAGTGTTGGTCACTCATTAGCCTTGGCTTCTAGCTCCTCATTTCTCCAAATCATTTATCTCTCTCTTACCCTTAACCTTTAGCCCCATTACAACTGTGTGATAATTTTGAGTGAAAAATAAAAGCCGCAAGCTCTTGCTTTAGTACTTGAGGGTCATCTCTGTAGGGACGAGGATGAGATTGAGCTTTCTCAAAAAATAAATAACTTATTAATCTAATGCTAACCACATTAAACGTAATTAAGTTATTCAAGAAGCCTAGCACCCTCAAGCTAAGATTTTAAAACAATCATTACCACTCACTAAGCAAATTAAATTAAATGGAGGGATAAAATATCCAACACTGAGTAATAATTCATTACTTCCAGCAATCTCAAGGCAACACAAATCCATCCACAAAACATACCAAATCCATCAGCATACCAAAATAGTTGAGCATAGCTACCTCAAGGCAGATTATAAATCAGAGCGAGCAACATTCGACAAGAACCCCAGGAAAAAAAGAGCAACAACCAAAAAAAACAAATCAGCCCAATCTGAGTAAAAATGAAGCAACAAGGGAAGAATAAATCGGGAAAGACAGACCCAAACTTGAGCAAAATCCAGCCAGAAACAATCCAGAATCGAAATCAAAGCTTGCAAGTCTCCAATCCAGAATCAGTAATTCTAATTAACTCAACTAAATCCGAACATAATCTAATCAACCAAACTAATAACATAAACTGAAAACTAAGCAATAGGGGAGAGGGAGTCATAAAGCCGGAACAGAGCCATCAACAACCATTATCATCCAAGTAAACTAAGCAGAGCATAGGTTCAGAACATAATCATCCAAGCCAAATCCATTAAACTAAACCAACCTAGAATACTTGCATCAATCAAAAACAACCAAACAAACCATCATCATCATTCAGCCGAACCATTCATAGAACACGTAGCATAAATATCAGAATCCAGACCATCAAAATTGAAAACTCAGCTACTATCAGAATCTAAACCATTCATAAACCATCAAAATATCATCTATCATTGATTCAACTAAGCTACTATCATTCATAAAGTATAAATGAAGTTTAGGATTCAAACCCAAACCATTCCTTGGCAGAACAGCAGACAGGGCCTTGAATTGAGGAGAAGGGCTAAGTTTCATCTAGCCAAATCAGAAGAGAGCTTCACCCATCACCATCAATGGTGGAAACACCATTACCGTGTTCAACCAGATGAAAACAGGGGAGGGGGTTGTGACTGAAATTCGACAAAGTCACATCCAAATCTTACAAAAACAAACTAAATCGTGAATTACAACTGGGAAGCATGAAATTGTAGCATAATTACACGAAATTTGAAAGCATAAACCGATCTAAAACCAAACTCTAACTCGAAATTCTCAAACCCTAAGTCTGAAAAATCGAAAAATACATATGAAATTCAAGCTTAAACTTCAAAAATTTAAAACTTATTCAACCCTAAAGATCTCCTAATCTCCTTTCTGATGCTGGCTCCCTTCAATTTATACCCAAACTTGTTCGATCTACACCATCCATTTGGAAACACGTGGGCAAAGGAGATGGTGCAATCTGATGGCTGCTGCTTACATTCCGTTGGATGGGGGTGGTGATTTGGCATGCTGCGCTGGCGCTCGATGGTGGTGAGAGAGATGGGTTAGAGAAAGAGAGAGAGAGAGAGAGAGAGATGATGATGAAGATGGAGATGGAGATGGAGGAGCAGGGGAGGGGTCGAATTTCTCTGGTATTTCGGGCTTGTTTGGCTGAGAGAGGAGAGAGAAAGTGAGAGTTTCAGTGAAAGAAAAGGGGGGTTGGGTCACATGACATGTGCGTGGGGGGGTTTAGGTTTTAGGATTTATTTTTATTTTTATTTTTTTCTTCTTTCTTTGGCTAAACAAAATAATGGGTTTAAGGATTGGGTCAAGTTTGAGTAACCTAGCCCGCTGCTTTATTTCCGGCATTTTTCATCTCTTTCTGCATTTTTTCACATTTATTTGATGCCTACAAAACAAAATAAAATCAAATAAAAACCTAAAAATAACAATTATTACGAGCATAAATAACGTATAAAGGTATCGTAAAAATAACATATTTTTAGCATGAACAAATACCCCCACACCAAGACTTTGCTCGTCCTCGAGTAAAACAAACTAAACTAACTAAAAATGAAAAATAAGAAAAAGAAAGTCCTAACTCAATGTCGTAGGAATTACAATTGCATTTAGCGTATGCAACAAGTCCTTTAAATCCCTCGATCTCCCAAGTGGACGAGTGAGGTCTCGTGAGGGTTTTCAAGTGAAATACCCACAAAAATTATTTCAAAAAGAAAAGAAAATTTTTTTGGTTTTTTGCAAAGCTAATATGTACAGAATTTGGGAAAGATATACACATGTTCTAATCAACTAAATCACCCGTGTAACCAAGTTATTGACCTGCATATGCACAGAATGTACTTCAAAGTCCTCTACCCCATAAATGACCTCAAAACACTATTTTTCACCCCATTGAACATCAAGATTCTGAATCCATCCTAGTGCTCGTGTACAAGTGTATCATCATCTCAAGGCTTAGATTTACCTGAATCAGACTCAATCCCACTTGACTGACACAACTACATTATTAACATATTAACATTGGAAGCAAACTTTCCCCGTAGCAATATTATCTCAAAGGGTAACACCCAGTAGCACGTGCCTCAAAGGGTAACACCCAGTAGCGCATGCCTCAAAGGAATACTTGTCATTCCAAATTTCATTTCATCTCTTTTTTATTTTCTTTATTCACTATATTTTTTTCTCTTTTTTTCTTTTTTTTCAGAGTAATCGTGTCACAAGCAAGTGGGAGAATCATTCATGGACGCCTAAGACCTAACGATAATGATGAAGGAATAAACAAGGATTGCATTACACAATCTATAATGAACCATTGAAGTTAGAATTGGGGCTTTGAATCACACACTGAGGCCGGAGACTTTTCACACACATCCTACTTATATACAAGCTAATACCCAAAGCACAGGGGATTTAAGCAAATCAGACATAGTACAAGCGTCCCCCAAAATAAAACTAAAATCTTTTTGAATTTTGTAAAATTTTTCAAAAAAAAGTATGTACACATGGATACCCCACCCCCACACCAAAATCTCACAATGTCCTCATTGGGAGTAGAACAGACACATAAAGACCAAAAGAAAAATCTAAAAACAAAACATATGCTCAAAAATAAAAAATAAGACCCAAAAACAAAACAACTAATCATAGAAAAAGAAAAGCAACCAACTATACAAAAAGAAACTGGAATAAAACAAAGAAAGAAGAAAAGAGAGAAAGAAGGAGAGAGAAGAGAAGAAATTTCTAGCAAATCAGGTCGGGTGCTAAGGACACCCAAACTATTTCAGATCACAATCACCGATCATGGCTCGGTTCGTGGAGTATCATACACTCCATATTTTCTTAGCCCGGCAGCTCCAATAATTGTTTCAAATGCTAGCCATTGACTTTGAAGGTGGCACCACTCTAAGGATCCTGAATTTCAACTGCACCATAGGAAAAGACATATGAGACAATATAAGGGCCCATCCATCGGGACCTCAATTTCCCTAGAAACAGATGGAGCCTAGAGTCATACAAGAGTACTTTCATTCCCAGAGCAAACTCTTTCCTAAAAATATATCGATCATGACACAACTTCACCCTCTTTTTGTAAGATCGAGCACTCTCATAAGCCTCAGCCCTAATCTCATTAAGCTCACTCAGTTGCAGTCGTCTCTCCTCATCTGCCTCAGTCAAGTCATAATTAAGCTTCTTAATGGCCCACCAAACTTTATGCTCTATCTCCACAGGTAAATGATAAGGCTTACCAGAAACTAACCTATAAGATGACATACCTAAGGGCTTTTGAAAGCCATCCTATATGCCCAAAGAGCATCCACTAGCTTATCAGCCCAGTCTTTCCTATTTCTACTCACTGTCTTTTCTAAAATCTACTGGATCTGTTGATTGGACACTTCAACCTGGTAACTGTTTGAGGATGGTAGGGAGTAGCAAGCCTATAGACTATGGAATACCTCTTCAGTAAGGCATCAAAAGATCTATTATTAAAATAGGTGCCCTGATCACTAATGATAGCACGGGGCATGCCAAATCGAGCAAAGATGTTCTCTTTAAAAAAATTTCATAATAACTTTATCTTTATTGGTTCTGGAAGGGATGACCTCAACCCATTTAGAAACATAGTCCACAGTTAATAAAATGTACTCATTCCCAAAGGAAGATGAAAATGGTCTCATAAAGTCAATACCCCACACATCAAAAACCTCTACAACGATGATGGGGCTCAGTGGCATTATATCTCTCCTGCTTATTCTAGCCAACTGCTAGGATCTAGGGCAACTCTTGCAGTACGCAAATACATCTTTCAACAAATTAGGCCAGTAAAAACCACACTGAAGAAACTTAGCTGCTGTCTTCCTACCACTAAAATATCCCCCATATGTGTGGTCATGACAAAAAGAAAGGACACTTCTCACCTCATGGTCGGGAATGCATCTCCTAAAAACCTGGTCAAAGCAGTACTTAAACAGATAAGGGTCATCCCAAATAAAAAATTTCACAAGGTGGAAGAATCTATCTCTGTCATTCTTAGTCCAATCCTCAGGGTTCCTACCAGCAACTAAGTAGTTCATAATATCAGCATATCAAGGATCAGGGTGAAAAGCATACAATTGCTCATCGGGGAAGCACTCAGAAACACTGGACTCACTCTCTCTATCATAGAGGATCCTCGACAAATGGTCAGCTGCAAGGTTTTTAGAACCTTTTTTATCCTTGATTTCATAGTCAAATTCTTGCAAAAGCAAAATCTATTTCACAAGTCTAGGCTTAGCATCCTTCTTAGGAAGAAGGTGCTTAAGGGCAGAGTGATCATTATAAACAATCACATGTGATCCAATCAGATAGGATCTAAACTTTTCAAAACCAAAGATCACAGCTAAAAATTCTTTCTCAGTAACAGTGTAATTCAGTTAGGCATTATTCGACGTGTGACTAGCATAGTAGATAACATGGGGTTTTCTATCAATACGCTGTCCTAACACTACCATAATAGCATAATTAGAGGCGCCACACATCAATTCAAATGGTTCTCCCCAAATGGGAGGATGAAGAATAGCAGTAGAGGTTAAGGCCTCCTGAAACTTAGAAAATGCCTCATGACACTCTTCAAAGAAATGAAATGGCACATCCTTAGCTAGCAGATTGGACAAAGGCTTTGCAATTTTGCTAAACTCCTTAATAAAATGATGATAAAAGCCATCATGTCCAAGAAAAGACCGCACCTCTTTCGCACAAGTAGGAGGGGGAAGATTAACAATCAGGTCAGTCTTAGCTTTGTCTACCTCAATTCCATCTCGAGAAATAATATATCCTGATATATACCCTTTTTAACCATGAAGTGACATTTCTTTCAGTTCAAAGTCAAATTATTCTCCTTACATCTTTCCAACACCTTTCTCAGATTAGACAAGCAATCATCAAAAGAAGATCCAAACACAGAAAAGTCATCCATGAAAATTTTCATGCATTGCTTAACTAAATCTGAGAAAATAGAAATCATACATCTTTGAAAGGTAGCAGGAGCAGTCCAAACGACATTCTTCTAAAGGCATATATCCCAAATGGACAAGTGAATGTAGTCTTCTCCTAATCCTCAGGAGCAACAGAGAGCGGGGTATAACCAGAATATTCATCTAAAAAGCAATAGAAAGAATGTCCACCCAACCTCTCTAGCATTTGATCCAAGAAGGAGAGGGGAAAATGGTATTTCCTAGTGACAACATTCAATTTTCTATAATCTATATACACACGCCATCTATATTGAACTTGAGTAGGAACTAATTCGTTCTTATCATTTCTAATTACGATAATACCGGTCTTTTTAGGAACAACTTAAATAGAGTTTACACATTCACTATCAGAAATGGGATAGATAATCCCATGGTCTAACCATTTCAACACTTTCTTCTTAACTACTTCCTGTAAAGTGGGATTCAAATGCCTTTGACGGTCACGGTAGGGCTTAACATTGTCCTCTAAATGAATTCTATGTTGTATAATAGAAGGATTAATACCCCTAATATCCCCTAAAGTCCATCATAGAGCTTCCTTGTTCTCTCTAAGTAAAGAAATCAGTTTGTCCTCTTAGTCCCAGTCCAAATCAGACGCAATAATGACAGGTGAGGATTCACTAGGTCCTAGGAATGCATATTAAGAGAATCAGGAAGGGATTTCAATTCAAGAGCAACAGGAAAAATAGATTCAGTGGCAGACTCAGAAACAGCAGTGAGCAAACAATCAGTAATAGAGCACAAGTCATCAAACTCAAATACATCATATTCAAGCTCATCATCTATAAGAAATGATTCATACTCAGTAGCAAACACATCATCAAAAGTATCATCGAATACAGAATTCCCTACCCAGTTAAGAGTAGAAAATTCTATATCATCAAATCCAGAAGGCTATCTTTGCATGTTAAAGATGTTCAATTTCATAGTCATGTTGCTAAAAGACAGTCTCATCATACCATTCTTGCAGTTAATGAGGGCATTGGTAGTGGCTAAGAAAGGACGTCCTAGAATCACAGGAACCTAACTAGCTAAGTTGGACACCTTCTCAGTTTCAATCACAACAAAGTCCACTGGGTAAATAAATTCATCCACTCTAATCAGCACATCCTCGACTATCCCCCTGGACACCCTAGTCAATCTATCAGCTAGTTGAATGATCATCTTAATAGGTTTCAGATCACCTGACTCTAACCTCTCATACTCAGTAAAGGGTATCAAGTTAAGACTAGCCCCTAGGTCAAGCAATGCTCTATGAATGAGTTGGTCTCCTATGACTATAGACACAGTAGGACAACCGAGGTCCTTATACTTCACTGGGATCTGCGAGAGGATAGAATTAGCACCAAAGGTCAAGAAAGCCTTCTTAGGCACACCAGTTACTCTCTTTGTCGTACGTAGCTCCTTTAAGAATCTAGCATAAGGAGGCATCTGCTGAATAGCATCGAGTAAGAAAATGTTGATCTTAACTTAAGAGAAGGTCTCTCTCATCTTCTCAATATGATCTTGATCTTTCTTCTTTAGCCTATGAGGAAAAGGAGGCAAAGGCATTTGAATTTTCTTGGAAGAAGAAGAGGAGGAAGAATCCTTAGAAGGTGAAGAACTTGCGAGTAAGCAGAGTCTTTTTCTTGAAGCTCCTCTTTCTTAAAAGGTGACTTAGGAGAGGAAGGACTATCTAAAGCATTGAAAACACCATCAGTAGTATCCCCTGACTGACTAAATGAACCAGTCTCTGGAGGAGAAGAGGGAGAAGAATTCTGGAAGAATTGGTGAGAGTACCTACAAGGTTCATTAGGATTTCTCACTTGATTATCAACCTCTCGACTAGAACGGAGAGATATAACCGCATTCACTTTCCTCACAGGTTCATTAGGGTTACCAAAAGAAGGGGAGGCGTGACCCTTAGGGTTCACCTCAGGTTGACTCGGGAAAGTACCTGGTTCCCTAGAAGATGATGCTAACTGGGAAAACTGTTCGGTCATCATTCTCATCATTCTTTCCATGTTAGCATTAATCATTCTCTCCACATTGTTATTGATTCTCCTCTTCAATTTATCAATATCAGTATAACCGGGAGGATGTTGAACTTAAGCTATGGGAGGTGGAGGTCTAGGCGCATTAGGCACACCTGAAAAAGCCGATCTCTAAAAGGAGTTTGAAGGGTGAGAGGTGGGTTGGGAGTTGTTTCCAAAAAATATCCCAGGTTGAGAATTAAGAACTATAGCATTTAGTCCACTATTTCATGAAAAGTTAGGGTGATTCCTCCACCCTGGGTTATAATAAGGGGAGAAGGGGTCATTTTTAGGTCTCTGAAAGGCCATACTTGCTTGCTCTTGTTAGATGAACAAAATAAGGACAAGCACTCAAAGAATGATCTAGGGCATGACAATGAAAACAAGACACTGTAGAGGTCTGAGATAACTGGGATATCTAGAGAGATAATCCCTTCAACATGTTTTCTAAAACAGCAATCTTAGACTCTAAGTGACTAACATCAGAGACAGAATACAAACCACCCCTTGCACCTAGAACTCAGGCTGTCATCACGAGCGATTTTTCACTGCATGGTTTTCTCATCCAAGTCCTCTAAAAACCCCCAAGCAGTTGTGGGGTTCTTAGAAAGAAAGCCACCCTGACACATGGACTCTACCATGGTCCTAGTCTGTTGGTCAAGTCCTTTACATACAATCTGATACAAACATACTTGGTCTCAACCATGATGGGGACATTGGGCCAATAAAGTTTTGAACCTATCAAAATATTTCCAAAATGATTCTCTATCACGCTGCACAAATTGATTAATATCATTCCTCAGCTTAACGACCTTGGCATTAGGGAAATATTTTCCTAAGAAAAATCTTACGAAATTATTCCAAGAAGTAACAGAATTAGCAGCCAAGCCATACATCCAACGTTTAGCAGAATCTTTCAAAGCAAAAGGAATCAATTTTATTCGCATAACATCAATGGGAATATTAGGGAAATGCATCATAGAATAAGCTTCTTTGAATTCCCTCAAAAACAAATAGGCATCCTCTAAACCTGTGAATTTAGGGAGCATCTGAGTATAATAGGGTTTTAATTTGAAGGTCACATTTGGTGCAAGATTAGATATAACAAAACATGATGGCAAAGCAATCCTAGGAGGATAGAAAATATCACTCAAAGTCCTTTCTCGTGCCATATTCCCTAACTCAAGCTTATGTTCAAGTTCGGGTTCTAAGTCAGGGTCGGGCTCACTCCTAACGAGTCTTTGATTTTTAGGGTCTCTAACCCGACTAATCATATAAACCCTACACCTTCACCAAAAAGAAGTCCTATTTTTGGTCTTTTTTCTCTTTCTATTTTTTTAAATTTTTAATTTTTCTATTTTTTTCCCCTTCTTTTTTCTTAAACACAAAACCAAATCAAAATATTACTCAACCCTAAAGACAATTTACAAACAAAAGGTAACCAAATTAAAAAGTTAATCAATCTCTAAAATAAAAATAAAAATAAGACAAAATCCAATAAAAACCAAATTCTAAAACTACAAAATAAAGCAACTAAAACCATAATTCAATTCTAAGTAGCTTGTTTTTTAGAGTTCTTCATTAAAAATTTTTTTTTTTTTGGAGTTTCAAGTTTTTCTATGTTTTTATGGATTTTGGATTTTTCAAGAAGTGAACTAAATGAATCACAACTAATAACGAATAAGCAAAGTAAATCAAAGTATAAGCAACTAATAAGAATATAACTAAAAAAAAAAGGAAAATGCTCAAATTGAAGGAAACAGAAACCCGCCATTTTGTTTTTTGAAGTTTTTAAAATTTTTAAATTTTTTTTGTGGTTTTCAAGTTTTTCTAATTTTTTTCAATTTTAGGCTTTTCTAAATTTTTTGGATTTTTGGATTTTTCACGAAATGGCTAAGTAACAATTAATAATGAAATAATCAAAGTAAGATATAACATATGCAACTAATAAGAAAGTAGCTAAGAAAATGAAAATATGACATAATCTTATACCGTTGTCCCTGGCAACGGCGCCAAAAAGTTGTGCGATAATTTTGAATGAAAAACAAAAGCTGCAAGCATACAGCTTTCACTATAATACTTGAGGTCATCTCCGCATGGACAAGGATGAGATTGAGGTCACTCAAAAAGTAAATAACTGATTAATCTAATGCTAAACTCATTAAATGCAATTAAGTTATTCAAGAAGCCTAGCACCCTCATGCCAAGATTTTAAAACAATCATCACCACTCACTAAGCAAATTAAATTAAATGGAGGGATAAAATATCCAACACCTGAGTAACAATTCATTACTTCCAGCAATCACAAGGCAACACAAATTCATCCACAAAACATACCAAATCCATCAGCATACCAAAATAGTTGAGCATAGCTACCTCAAGGAAGATTGTAAATCAGAGCGAGCAACAATCGACAAGAACCCCAATCAAAAGAGAGCAGCAACCAAAATAAACAAATTAGCTTAATCTGAGTAAAAATGAAGCAACAGGGAAAGAAGAAATCGGGAAAGACAGACCCAAACTTGAGCAAAATCTAGCCAGAAACAATCCAAAATCGAAATCAAAGCTTGTAAGTCTCCAATCCAAAATCAGTAATTCTAATTAACTCAACTAAATCATAACATAATCTAATCAACCAAACTAATAACAGAAGTTGAAAACTGAGCAACAGGGGAGAAAGAGTCATAGAGCCGGAACAGAGCCATCAACAACCATTATCATCCAAGCAAACTAAGCAGAGCATAGGTTTAGAACATAATCATCCAAGCCAAATCCACCAAACTAAAACCAACCCAGAATACTCACATCAATCAAAAACAACCAAACAAACCATCATCATTCAGCCGAACCATTCATAGAACAAACAGCATAAATATCAGAATCCAGACCATCAAAATTGAAAACGAAGCTACTATCAGAATCCAAACCATTCATAAACCATTAACGTATCATCTATCATTGATTCAACTAAGCTACTATCATTCATAAAGCATAAATGAAGTTTAGGATTCAAAACCAACTATTCCTAGGCAGAACAGCGAATAGGGCCTTAAACTGAAGAGAAGGGCCAAGTTTCATCCAGCCAAATCAGAAGGGAGCTTCACCCATCACCATCAATGATGGAAACACCGTTACCGTGTTCAACCAGGTGAAAACAGGGGAGGGGGTTATGACTGAAATTCGACAAAACCACATCCAAATCTTATAAAAACAAACTAAATCGTGAATTACAACCAGAAAACACGAAATTGTAGCATAATTACACGAAATTTAGAACCATGAACCAATCTAAAACCAAACCGTAACTCGAAATTTTCAAACCCTAACTTTGAAAAATCGAAAAACATATGAAATTCAAGCTTAAACTTCGAAAATTTAAAACTAATTCAACCCTAAAGACTTCCTAACCTCCTTCCTAATGCCGGCTCCCTTCAATTTATATCCAAACTCGTTCGATCTACACCGTTCATCTGAAAACACACGGGCAAAGAGCCAAAGAAGATGGTGCGATCTGGTGGTTGTAGCTTGCATTCCGTTGGAGGGAGGTGGTGATTTAAGGTGCTGCGCTGGCGCTCGATGGTGGTGAGAGAGATGGGTTAGAGAGAGAGAGAGAAAAGATGATGAAGATGGAGATTGAGGAGTAGGGGAGGGGGTCGAATTTCTCAGGTATTTCGGGGCTTATTTGGCTAAGAGAGGAGAGAGAAAGTAAGAGTTTAAGTGAAATAAAGGGGGGGTCGGTCACGTGACAGGCGCGTGGGGGGTTTAGGTTTTAGAATTTTTTTCCCCCTTCTTTCTTTGGGCTAAACAAAATAATGGACTTAAGGATTGGGTCGGGTTTGAGTAACCTAGCCCGCTGCTTTATTTCCGGCATTTTTCATCTCTTTCTGCATTTTTTCCACATTTATTTGATACCTATAAAACAAAACAAAATCAAATACAAACCCAAAAATAACAATTATTACAAGCATAAATAAGGTATAAAAGTATCGTAAAAGTAACATATTTTTAGCATGAACAACAACTCGGAAAAGTCTTCTTGATTATTATTTACCATATTGTGTTTTAGTGGTGGAGAATCGAGAATCTTACCAAGCTTATAGTAGTTTGTTTGATTGGAAAAGAATTGAGTAAACCTTGTATAACTTTAAACACATGACTGGGAGTGTTCCACATTTTCCTAAAGTGAGGTTCTAACAGTCACGCTTGTACTTAATTTTCAAGTGGAGTGAAAGATTGTGTATAGATGTCATCAGGGGGGATTAAGGATTTCTTGATGTGTACATTGTATTTATATGCGATCTAGTGCTTAGGTTGCTTGAGTGATGCAGTTGGTTAGAATGTGTACATATATTTTTCCCAATGTTATGTATATAAGACTTTGAAAAAACCAAAAAAGATTTTCAATTTATTTTATAGATTTTGTAAGTATATCTTCTGCAAATCTTCATGAGACATTTCTCGTCCACTAAGGGTAACCTAAGGGTTTAAAGGGTATGTTGCACATGCTAAGGGCAATCGTAACTCCTACGAAAGTGAGTTAGGATTTTATTTTTCTTTTTTTCTAGGATTTTTAGTTTTGTTTTACTTAAGGACGAGCAAAACTTAGGTGTAGGGATATTTGTTCAACTTAAAATTATGATATTTTATACCCCTTTATTACCTAATAATTGCTAAAAATAAATTGTTAAATTAGGATTTTTAATGTTATTTTGTTTATTTTGTAGGAATTGAAGATAAAATTGGAAACGAAATAAATAGTTCGCTCCAAATGAAGCTTGGTTCAATTAGGAAATGAAGGAAGAATGAAGCAAGAAGAAAAAAAAAGTAAGACAGACTAACCCATACACGCCCCAGTCCTGTGGCTCGCCTCCTCTCCTTCTTTCCTGCGTGGGCCTGGCCGAGCTCATAGCCACCAGACTAGGTCTCCTCCCTCATCCCTCTTTTCTCTCTCTCGGCCCAGCGAAGCCCAGGAGCCTCCATACCCAGACCGCCCCTCCTCCTTCTCTTCTTTTCCCTTTCCTTTCTGTTTCGCAGCTTGGGCCCGACACTTTTCCCCTCCTTTCCTGAGCCCACAAGCGCACCAGCTTGCCTCCACTTAAAATGCATGTGTGAGGCACGTGTTAGCTAGCCCCACCTTTTCTTCTCCTTCATTCCCAACAAACCCAGAGGATACTAAGAAGCCATGGCTGCTGCTCTTCTCCTCCCCTCAGCCGTTACTCCTTTTGCTTAATTGTATCATCATCACCATTATAAATTCAACGGTTTCAAGTATGAAGAAAGGCAATTATTTAGGGGCAATGAATGGGTTCTTCGGGGGCTTGAAATGGAGGTCAAAAACAAAGAGTTTGAGAGTAGATTTTAGGATTGTTGTTTTCTTTCAATTTTGTCTTCAATTTCAATTTCAGACTTGTGATTCAGATGTTAGAATTTGTTTAAATCTACTTTATTCTCTTTAAATTCCCGTTATGGTTTTGCGTGTTCAAGATTCTAGTTGATTGACTCCAATTTCAACTTGAATCCTTCCTTTATGTCGTTCTTGCTTAGTTTACTATGCGAAGAACAAATTCAAAGCTAGATTGTCACTACTGTAGTTGATTCATGAACAGTTCAGAGTTCACTTGATTAAAGTCTATTTCACTTGGTTAGTGATTGCTAGATGGCTATGCATTTTGCAAAGTTGCAACCCGATCTTGTCAATTTGACTCATTCTCAGATCTTGGTCTTTGTTTTGGGTGTGGGTTGAAACTTGAAAGTATTTGGATTGAGGTTTCTTTTTCCCTTCCTAATAGGTTTCAATTTCTAAATCTGCTAGATTCTGTTTCGCGCTGCTAAGCTTCAGAACTTGTTGACAGTGGGTTTAACTCTGTAAAAACTAAGCTCGTTTAGTTTCATTGTTATTCTTATTTGATTTAAGAGTTTGTAATTAGTTGAGTTGCTAATATAGTTTATTTATCATTAAGTAACCTAGTGTAGTATATGTCACTTAGTAGTTGATCAGAGACCTACATAATTCATCCATGAGGACGACACTCGTAAATGCTACGACGATAAATCGTATAATTGTAGAAATTACAACTGAGTGTCCAAAAAACATAAGAATATGCTCGTTACTCAATTACAAGGAAATAATATGGCACAACCATTGGGGCCATTTTTTGAATCACAAATTAAAATTGCGTGATTTTTATGTGTATTTGTATATTTGAAAATAAAATTTATACATACTGCATTTTACTTATAAATAAGAGAAGTTAAACTCAACCAAGAAATGGACAAGTACTCACTGCTTAGGTAGTAAAACAAGCTAAGTACTCAACCAAATTCGAACAACTCTAACTCCAAAATGTTAGAATTGTAGATGCTATGTATGTGATACCAATAAGCTACATGCACCTTGATAATTTATCATGCTTCAAATTATTACTTTACACTAACCCACATAGAAAGGCACCAATTTGACAAAATTCGAATAAGACAAATTACTTGCTTCAGAGCTATGTGTGACCATCTTATATGAAGCCACCCAACCAAAAATTTTCAGGAGAGAAAACACTGCCATGCACAAACAGTTGTAGAGAATTTTTGTGGTATGTGACCCAATTTTCCCCTAACTTCCTCTTTTACTTTTGTAGAAAATGAAAACAAAAATGAAAATGACAGATGAAAATGTAGAGATACTCTAATGAAAACGATATATTTATAGAGATACAGTGTTTTTCTTCAGTTAATGGCTTAGATGCTTAAACCAAGTTTCATATACTAGTGTCCAAAAAATATAAGAATATTCTTATTATTTGATGATATGAAAATAATATGATACAAAAATTTTGGCCATTTTTTAAATCACAAATAAAAATTGCATAATTTTTACTATCCAATTATATATTTGGTTAGTATGTGTATTTACATAGTTGAAAATGAAACCTCCACATACTGCATTTTACTTATAAGTAAGAGATAAAAATAAGTTAAATTCAATAAAGAAAATCACAAGTACTCCCTACTTAGGTAGTAAAACAAACTAAGTAACCAACCAAATTTGAACAACTCCAACTCCAATTCTAAGTTTAGAATTGCAGATGATGTGTACGTGCTACCAATAAGCTACATGCACCTTGATGATTTATCGTGCTTCAAATTGTTACTTTATACTAATCCACAAGGAACAGACACTAATTTAGCAAAATTTGAATAAAACAAATTGCTTGCTTTAGAATCTACACGTGACCATCTTACATGAAGGCCCCCAACCAAAAATCAAAAAAAAAAAAAAACAAAAAAAGCAACCAAGCGCACAAAATGGTGGAGAATTTTGTCGTATATGAACCAACTTTTCCCAAACTTCCTCTTTTACTTTACTAGTACATATGGCCAATGCAAGGCAGGGGCAAGACTGCAATATTGATTAATAGTATATTGGTAATTTAACTTTTTCCCCTAATATAAATTATGACAATTAGTAATTGTAGTTATGCCTTCAGAGACTTCTGATAAAATTGTAATTAGTAATTAGTATTGCTCAAATAAGTAAATAAAATCTATTAGTAGTTTTTCTATCCACAATGTAATTAGTATTATAAATACAAAAATAGTTGTGATTGTTATTGTTTGTGTTAGTGATTATAATAATTATTTCGGCCCTTCTTCAATGACTAAAAATATTACTCCTTCTCTTCCCCCCCCCCAAAAAAAAAGGCCTGTGTTTGACTTTTGATGTCGAAGTTTGTAAAGTCTTACTATTAATTTGTCAAAATTTATATTGATTTGGGACACATGAAATTTCCACCATAAGAATTATTGTAAAAATAACTTTCATAAGGGTACATGTAATCTTATAATTTTTCCCAACACATATTGTTAGGAACTGATGGTCAAAGTGTTGCATTGGAGATCACAAAATCTCAAAGTAGGCAATTTTTTAAGGATTGAAGAAGTAGATTTTTAGCTTCGATTTTTCCCTTTCATTTATTATATATTTCTACTATTGTTTGGAACTCATTTAAATCTAAAAAAATGAGAGAATTATAGCAAATACTAGCTTTAAATTGGTGCTATGCACATTTTGTTTTCAAATTTTAGCTAAAATATTTTTAGAAATATTATAACTAATCTTACAATTTAAATTTTCAGAAAGAATAATATTAACATATCTATAATTTTTTTCCTTTTTTTCCTTCCTTGAAATAGCTGAAAAGATACTATTTATTATAATAACTTTAAATCATATTTATTTTTAAATAAAATTTTAATAAATGCTTGAGAGGACACATATCACAACCGTAGCGTTCGGACTCACTTTTTTATATATACGTATGATTGTCTAAGTTGAATTTTATGCAAAACAATTTTTTGGTATTCCTAATAATATATATTCTAATATCTACAATAAATAGTTGTCAAACAATAAAGTTAAATGGCGTTTTTTGGGCATTAGATCTCTGTTTCACTAAAGTCAAGTTAATGCTGGCCCATAAAGGTGTAGAGCTCTCTCTTTACATATAATCTTCATCCGTAAGATTCAAACCTAAAACCTTATTTAATGAGAACAAATGCTAAACAACTTGAACAAATCTTATTGTATAAAGTCAAATAATTTGCAACATATGCAAATTAAAATAATTAGAGTACATGTGCTTTACTTGATAAGAATTGGGTTATACGTACAAATGTGGACAACCTTGTTTAAAGAAAAGGACATATGAAGGTGGGTAAAATTCACAAATTCATTTGGATTCTATCATTCATGAACGAAAAGCATTTAGGTGTTAATTTTAGGGGGGGAAAACCCCATACTTTATACACTTCCTTAGTATCAGTGACATTTGAATTAACATAAGTATAACTTAAATCGAATTTTGGGCAAAAGTTGTTAAGATATCATCATTGGAATCTTGAATTTGTCTATATTTGACCAATCCAATTTGAATAGAATTAATTCAAATTGAATCCAAATCAAATAGGCTTAAAAGTTTTTGGTCTTGGATCCTCCACTTCGTTGGAGGAGAGCTACTGTTGATGCAATAAACGGTATAATTCTCTCATCACTTTTTCATGCACAAGACTCAAATCCAAGACCTTATTTAAGAAAAACAAGTACCAAACCTTTTAAATCAACATGTATTGATAATTAAACTTAAATTTAAATTAAATAACCCAAGCTCTCAAAGTAGAATCTTGTATTAATTGAATGTATAATAAAAGAACAAGTTGATTTATCAAAATACAAATCACAAAATAAGATAAGTGAATAACCATTAACACTAAAGGCTATTAAATATTCATAAGCTTTACATGCTTCTTTGAAACTAGGGGAATTTTAAAAGTTTTATAAAGCATATGAGATATAATGTTAGGAATATAATACATGAATCCAAACTTACAATTGTATTGCTGCTAGTGTATCACATGAGCAATCGTCCAGTTGGCAAACAAAAAGGGCAAAGCAGTGCACACCAAAATTCCCTCCCCCCCCCCCCAAAAAAAAAAAAAGGGCACATGCTGGTGGAGATTTTTATGGCACCTGCTCTATACTTTCCCTCAACTCCCTCTTTTATTTTAGAAGAAATGATAGAAAATGAAAATGAAAAGAGAACTTCACTGCTCATGCCATCTAACTTTTCATTTTTTGTGAAGAATACCATTCTACTTTATTTTGACTCATGTCTTCCATGGTAAAAATTAAGTTTTATCAAATGTGCCACTCATCTCAAAAGAACCGGCTATTGCAGGTTAACTCCCTTTAAATACAATTAAAAAATCATTGATTGGAATTAAAAAAGACTAGTCTGTGCCGTTACAGTTCAGAGTTGTAAAACCTCGAAAATATATTAGCCTTCTCTTTGAACTCCCTATTGTTCAACCTCCATTCTCCTCTTTGCTTCCTTCATATTTGAAAATGGTTCGAAATAGTAATAACTGCATTAGTTCTATAAATTCAGCGGGAATCAAAGCTTAATTAAATTTAAATTGGGCAAAATCAACCATTCTTTACTCCACTAAATCATATATACTTTAAAATTACCATCCTTTACTTAAGTATGTTCACCTATGCCAAATTTATTTCAATTTTTTTATTTCCACCATTTTATTTAGATGTGAGAAATTGTGACTTTGGAGACGATAAATCTTGTTCTGTCACCATTGTTGAAGATGAGTTTAAAGGGAAGAAACCTTTTGGTTGGTGTCAATAGAAGAAGACCAACATCCACCATTAATAAGGTACCATAATCAATCATTTCACATGTGCTTGGTGAAGTTGTGTGTTTCAAAATCCAATGGGATTCACCGTATTATTATAACCTCAATACTGGACTGCTTGTCATTCAGTAAATTTTGGATGTTCTATGATAGGAAGTGGGCATAAACGAAAAAGGACTTAGGAAGAAGACTAAAAATTTTTTTCCTGCCAAGTGATGGATCAGTAAGATGTCAGGTGCACAACATAGCCACTTTGAGCAAATGTATGGTTGCCTACAGGGAAGGAAATGAGCAAAGGTGCATAGGAAGTTACATATTTGTGTATCTTGTTAGCATTGATTGTAAATTGTGTAAATGGCAAGAGATATGTCAT
The DNA here is from genome assembly GCA_029747015.1 of Carnegiea gigantea. Taxonomy (NCBI): domain Eukaryota; kingdom Viridiplantae; phylum Streptophyta; class Magnoliopsida; order Caryophyllales; family Cactaceae; genus Carnegiea; species Carnegiea gigantea. The sequence continues at coordinate 47,367 of JAKOGI010000775.1, read as the reverse complement.
AACTGGATTAGTAGTGAGAGCCTAGGTGTTGTGGTTAGATAAAGAACGAAGCCAAAATGTTGTAACTGATTTTTGTTCTTGTAATGAAACATTGTAACCAATGAAGAGAATATTTGTTGTAATTGGTATCTTTATACTACATATTTTGTGTATTAGTTACTAATTGAGCTTTTAGGTACAAATTAAGCTCTTAAGTGCAGATTGAGCTCGGTGTGCAAAGTGATCGCATTGGGTGTTTGACAATGTTAGTGAGGTAAATGAGTTTGAGAGCTACATGGTTATGCATGCATTACACTCAAATCAAAGTGAAAAGGGAATATGCATTGCACTAGATATGGATTCACCTACAAGTTCCATCAAAATAAATACCAAAATCAGCATTGATTGACAAAAAAATTAGCACTAATTAGTCTTTAGTATACTCCAACAAGAGAAAGAAACAGTAGTACCATGAGCGTAATATCAAAAACCTACTCAGTTTACGTAACAAGTTCCCCTCCCCCCCTCCCAAAAAAAGGAAAGATGGTCACATATTCACCTCGAAAAAAATCGTTATGTGCCACCATATTTAACACAAGACATAACATAATCCACCCAAAAGAAAAGATAACCTATTCATCAAAATCATATTCATCTAAGGTTGCAAAAATAAGACTTTCTTAGGTAGAAAAGAACTCGTACCCTATAGTTTTAGGCATAGAAGCTTTCCAAACTGGAAGCTTTCCTCTGCCTGAATTAGCATGAGAAGTACTGTTAGTGGAAGCATTAGAAGGTGTAGCACCAAAATGAGAAGATACGCTAACAAAATGAGTAGATGTAGCACCAAGAGGGCGAGAAATAGCAGCACCAGAAGCAAAAGAAATAGTAGTAGCATAATTTGCAGTAGTGTCATGTAAGGTAGTAGCAGCAATTGCTTGAGAAGCACCAATATCAGCGGCAAAAGCAGCAATATCACAGGCATGCTATATATTCAAATTTTAGTTAATTAACTGAAGATAAAATTGTAAAAAGTGAGGTTAATTATGTAAGGATATACCCTTTGGGTGCACGTCTTCTTGTTATGGCCTTGATAACCACATTTTGAGCGCCTAACTTTACCACCCTTTCTTGACAGAAATCTATACGCACCATAAGATCTTGTTTCCCCTTCTTTAAGTGTTCCTTTGAATTTAAGGTTCCCTTGGGGAAAGAATAGGATTATCTTGAGATGAGACCCACAAATTTGATTTATTTAGAGGTTTCAATGCATGTGTATAAGTGATCCTCAACATCTCACTACTATAACACTTATGAACAAACTAAATAGGATTGGTTTGCCCCTCCCTCATTGCTGCTAATGCATGGGCACATGAAATAGCACTTAACTGCCATGCCCTACACGTGCAAGTATTCGCATACATGTCGACAACGAATCCTTCTGTTCCATACTTTACCTTATACACACTTCTACCCGCTCTACTTTCTTACCGAAACCTACATCGATTCTTTTCTTTGTCTAGCATTTTAAGAATTGTCAGACATATGTCTTGTTATAAACTCTAAACCATAATCTGCCTAGGAGCAATTCCAGTCATGACTAACTCAAAGATTTCTTCAAACATGGTCTTAATAGGCTTAGATCTTGCATCTATGATGGATGCGTTAAATATCTTGACCATATTATTATCAATAGAGTCACATTTGGTAGTTGATTTGAAGAACAGTCTACAAAAATGCTTAAGGTTCTTCTTTCTAAGAATTGCTAAGCACGAAGATCTAGCTCTTGCATCACCTTGATGTACTGTTGGTAGTGGACCTCAGTTGATGACTTTACAAGTCTCCAAAAGACATCTCTAAATTGTACACCCTTTTATTATTATTTTTTTTGTTTTCCTGAGATTATCATATACATGCCTTGCACACAATCTATGTTCTACTTATGAAACAAGTAAGAAATGGCATCAACGAGACCATGAACATAAATAAATATGAAAATAAGATATTCTAATCTTTACATGCATACTTATAACATAATAAACTTTACAATAGTAGCTTATTGTATTACCTTTTGTTGATCTAAAATCATAGTCCATCATTGTCCATCTATCATGCCCAAGTCGTGGTACAAGAATAGGAGGAACTACATCCATGTCTCGTTGCATTCCATTGTGCCACACCCCAAGCAACAGGGTATATTCGGTTATTGGCATCTCAAGCAATAGTAGCTAGAATTTGACCATCCCAAGGCCCCTTCAAGATAGAAGCATCTACGCAGAAGACTCTTCTACATCCATCTAAGTATCCTCTCTTCAAACTACCAGCCCATATGTATTTGCTCTTGAAAATAGATTCTTCATTCTTATTTGTGTCTACATCAATCTTCACAGTCGAATCAGGATCCTTATTAAGAAGCTCATATGCAGAGTCCCTAAGCATGCCAAATTGTGCCTTATAATCATGTAAGAGTGAATCTAAAGCCTTTTCTCGAGTTCTTGCACACATTAACATGGTAGGCTTGTACAAGTGGTCTTTATCGATCAATCCCATCAAGTCCCTTAACTTCAAATTTGGTTATAACCTAAAAATCTCCTGGTATTCTTTTGCCAACCAACCATTAAACACCCTCCTCGTCCTTATTCCAAAGCTAAAAGGATCATAAGAATGAGGTTAGGTAATTTCTTGATTTGCGAAAATGCCTCCCCTCGAAGTTTTGATGTCTACAACTTCCGATCAGATGCATGTGCAAGGAAAATTGCTCCAAATCTTCCTTTGTCACTCTTGGTTACCCTGAGTGTATAACTGTTATAGATTATGTAATTTTCAAAGCACCGAAAAGTTCCTTGTTATCCCTGAACAATTGTTCTACTTCCAAAACCACTCCCTCTTTTGATGTGTTTGGTTTGCATCTAGGGTATTATTTTTTCTATTTTTCGTCCTTCCCACACCATCATCCTCCTCACCACTTAACGGGCTATCTACATTGTCTAAATCTTGATAATATGTCTCTAATGCATTTGCAACATTAAATGCATGACTTTTCACGGTTAGTACCTCCAACTTAGCAATAATTTCCTCATTTATCATTCTCATATTCGAACCCATACTCATCATCTTCATTACCATCCAAGTAATCACTGTCATCCCCATCTAAGTCCAACTCATTGCCCACAGGCATCATAGTTTCATCTCCATTATATTGTGACATTCTAAGTTTCAAAAGAAGAAAAATTATCCATAACATTCATGACTATAAAATGCAAGGTAAAAGCAAAAGTAACAACATAACATCTGTTCTAACCCAAAATTTACGTACATAACTCTACACATATATTAGAATCAAATACTACCATTTACCCAATAAACAAACAAAATTTCATATAACAAAAGGCATGAATCATTTGGATAAGAGAAAGTTCACAGAACAGGGGATATGTCAGGTCAACAAATCTAAACATTATTATTCATTCTAACAATCAAATTTTTGAGCAAAGTTTACTCTTTAGTATTTGCCCACAATCAAATACAATTTTCTAACCCTTCAACACATTCAACAATCACAAATATTTCATTTTTTTAATATTAGGATTTGTTTTTCACCATCTCATCTTACTTGACCTCCTTGATGGTTTTTACACCGCCTATTCCCCCTCTTATTCAACAATCCACACAATCATAAGATTGAATTTCGTACCTGATTATAATTTCACGGTTGATGATTTCCCAGATGATTCTCTTGGGTCTACTTCACAGGCTTGGCAAGGGAAAATAGGGAGTTCTAGGGCTAGGACATGAGTTTAGAGAGGGGGTGTAATACGTGAGTTGAGGGAGGGAGTTTTCAAAGATTTTTGTCCTTTTTTAGTATTTACAGGCTGCGTAGTAATTTTTTTTTAAAAAAGAAAGTTAACTTGCAATCGCCGGTTCCTTATGAGGTGAGCGACATATTTGACAAAACCTCTTTTCTACAATGGCAGACTTGAGCCTAAACAAAATGGAATGACATTTTTGACAAGAAATGAAAGCGGGATAATATGTGTAGTGAAGAACTCAAAATGAAGATGAAAATGAAAATGAAAATAAAAATGAAGACGAAAATGATATACTTAAGGGGTGTTTGGTTGCATCAACCGTTTAGCAAAAAATAGTTGTTTAGGACCCCTTTAACTGTTTTGATCAAATCAAATGGGTAAAGAGTTGTTTGATAAAGAGCTGTTTGAAATAGTTGTTTTGCTCCAACCAGCTCTTTTTCAAATAGTTATTTCCAATAATCTTTTGGGGAGCAACTTTTTGTTAAAATTACTATAATATCCATAAGTTCAACCAAATTATAGCCATGCCATTACAAAAACCTTTCCTCTCCCTTGCGACAATTAGAACTCACATTCAATCTTCACCAAGCCAGTTCTTCACGTTGATTCTTCACCTCTCTTTCCTCAGACCCTCCCCACGCTACGCTCTGCTATTTGTCGGTCACCCTTCTGCAATTTGCTAGCCGCCAGGCATGCTGTGGTCACTGGCCACTCCATCTGCGTCGATGACAATCAATGTTTGCTCCCTCCGATGCCGACGACAATCGTAGTTACCCTGCTCCAACGTGAACAACTTTTGGGTTCAAAAATTATTGATTGTCAGGTATGTTTATAGTCTAATTGCATTGTTAAAATTATGATCTCAGAAATAACAGATCTTTCTTCTTCTTCTTTCTTCCCTCCATGAATTCTTGGATTCAATGGTTGCCTTTTCCAATTTAATTCTCCAATTTATTTGTCAGCCAAGGAAGGGTAAATGCAATAATTATTTTACATTTGGTTAATCTGTGTATGGGCCAATTGAGGAGAGAGAAATTGATGAATTTCTGGTTTGTGGATTTTGTATTGTGCAACTTAAGACCTCCCCTCCATCGTTACAGAATCAAAATGACAGGTTGCTACACAAATAGAGTGTAGGAGGTTGAATTGTTAAAATCTTTGATCTTCAATCTCAATCTTCAAACCCCATTATTCTACTAAAATGCTCATTATTGTCTTCTCCAATTTGATTGTTTTGAGTGTCACTCTAGTTGTTATTATACAAACAGAGTGTAAAAAGATGCTCTCATGCAACACATAGACCCTTCATAGTTCACCCTTGTCCAAATGTTTGAAGGCTAGTGGCGTGGATACAAGAGTTCGTAAGAATACCTATCTTTTCTTTTTTAATTCTAATTACACAAGTCATAACATGATTGTATATGGTGCAATTTCCTTCATTTAACAATCGAGTCTTAGTTTTTACACATAATTGTATTTTTTGTCATAGTGATTTCATTTGCAAACTTCAGACACTGGTAGGCTACAACGTTGATAATCCCTTCATATTGGTGGGCTTATGATGTAATCATTTCAACTAGCTACGTCCATTTATTACATTGGCAAATGGCTTCAATTTAGGCAAATTTAGAATTCTTACTAAAAAATTATCTTCTTTTAGCAAACTATAAAGAGCATCCGATATGATTTTTTTTTATTTGATGTATCAATATCATATGTGTATAGTCTTCTTATTTATTTGTTTAAGGTTTGATTTAGATGGCAGTCCCGTCTAAAAAATGAGGTAAGAAAATGGCCAAGAAGTGAAGAAGTAGTTGTGCTAGTTGGTCAAAGGGAGCATTTTCATCTTTTGGATCTTTGTATTTGGCTTGTTGACAAGGGTAACGAAAAGAATGGTGGATAATATCTTCCAAGGATATTTTGAAAAGACAAAGTGCCAGTGTTTCAAAAGAAACTAGTTTCCATGGTCTAGAGAGCAAATAAAGCACAAGTATCATGGGTTGAGGTTAGATGGGCTTGTTAACAAGTTTAACAAAAACAAATCGGTTTAGGATGGGTCAATAAAAGTGACGGTTTCGGCTAGTAATGAATGGTTGTTTGAAGAAGAGTAGATTAGTTTTCTTCTTTTTTTGAGTTAGCTTTAACAAATTTGATGGTATAATGATTAAAGAACTAGTAACATATGTTCTTTTTTTGTTTTATTTTGTTTTTATAAAATATGCCAAGTTTAACAATTTCAAGATACGGAATTGAGCCCATAGTTTTAAGAGCGAATGGATGATAAATTTGTGAGGCCATGTCCCCAAATATGGTCTTCCTTCCTACTCCTATGGAATAAGATGAGATAGGATTATATCCTTTCCCAACCTCATACTTGAAGACATTATAAATCAGCCATTCATATTGAAACAATGACACAGAGCATTTTAGGCCTAGGATTAGGGCATGGATAAGAGTTAATGGTATGACACTCCTCCTATATCTTACTTCTCGATATGTTTCTCAGGGGTAGAATGGGGTTGAAAATTGCAAAGGTAAGAAAATTAGAGAACTTTTCTCTTTAGATCCTAATAAAAGTGCAAGATCCTTGTCCTAAAAGAATGAGGTTGCAGCTATGATGCGATGAGACTTGATACTAGTGTTTGGAAGTTATATTTCATAGAAAAAGGCAAAGGGATGGTTTAAGTAAGAGGAAAGAAGGGTTTGAAAGACTTGAAAGAAGGGAAAAGGCAAAGAAAGGAGATGAACGTAGAAAAAATGGCGAGTGGCGATGATGGAGCTTCTAGTGTTCCCGGAGCATTAGCCAAGATATGTGGAAACTTGGCCTCATTTTGATTCATGCATCCTGGTGCTTATCTTCGCTTGTGAATTGGTGGAAGATCTATAAAAAGATGATGATTTTATTTGTTTGTCAATAATGAGTCAGGATTTCAATGGTCTAACTACTTACATGAAAAGTATGGCAAGAAATGAATGTGGTTGTGTCCTTTAGCTTCTAGTGGATTTAGTTTTGAACTTATGTTTGATTAGTAACTTGATTACCTATTTTGTATCCTTGTAATCATGTAGGCCTCGTTTTGATTAGTAGACTTGGAATTATGATACTTGTAGCTCTTCGTGTGAACTTCCAGTTTAGAAGTAATGATGGTGATATGGTTGTAGCACTTATTTGTGAACTTTCAATTTAAGTTGGCGGTATTAAGGTTGTAAGGCTTATTTATGGATTGTAGGCCCAAAGTTTTGTGAACTCATACACAGTTGGCATTATGATTCGAGTTATATGCATATATTGTTATCTTATGTGACTTAAAATTACAACCATGGATTACGAAGACATGGGCTAATACAATGGAAAAACAATAGGGAAATATGAACTTGTGATGATGACGAATGTCAAAGTGATGATGGTATGAAGATGAGATTTAGTAGTGATGGATTGGGTATGATGCTATGTTTGGATGCAATGGCTTATTCACTTTGCCATGTCATTGACTATTTCTTAAAATAATATACAAGAGCCTTGCATGACTTCTAAATTGACCAGAGAAAAATGGGCAAATGGATTATTGAGTGGTCATGAAAACCGATGGTTTCAACATGTTTAGATGAATCATGCACTTTTCGTCAATTATGTATCATTTAGAAAAGAACAATATGGATTGCAACCTTCAGATAGCATGTCAATTTTGGAGAAACTGGTTTATTTTGTGTAGTTCTTAGTAAAGGGGGTGCGTCCCACCCTACAGATGAACAAGAGCGTTTTAACATTCTGGTGAATAATTAGTAGGGTTTTTAGAGAATTTTTGATGGCAATGGATGCTTTTGTTTAGATATGCTGAAACTACATATCCTTGATTCAAGGACATCCCATTGAAATCGCAAATGATAATCAATTAGCCTCATTTTAAGGTAGACTATGTTCGATATCCATCTTTCTATTTTACATTGGATAATTTATGATCTTTGTTTACACTATTTTGTATTAGGACTGCAGGAATTTAGATGGAACAAACATATTGCGGTTTCCGTTCTTAAAGAAGACCAAATGCGTTATAGAGGGCGAAAAGGATCCCAACTGTTAACTTGTTAAACAGTATTGATTTTGATTTACATTCATATATGTCTTAACTGTTGGAAGGGATCAACACACGATTCACAACATCTTGGTATCCATAATGAATAATCCAAGACTCAAATTTTCAATACCACCTACCACCTCCGGTAATATTTTCTAAAATTTTTTTTTCATTTTTTTTTCGTCCTTATGTAATGACATTCTCTTAAGTAACAGTTTTCAATTGCTTCTAGGTAAATATTATTTGACAGATTAAAGATTATCCAGATCAACAGGGAATATTACACAAGATTCAATGATAAGATTCAACAATCAGAGTTTTTGTAGTTACAGTTCCTCGTGGTTATAATGAAATCTTTTAATCAATCTCATCCTTCTTGAATAGTTTGCATATGAGAGGGGCTTTTGCGTTCTAAAGGCTTGATGGAAAATATTTGCTATCCTCTATATTCAATTAAAGATCAAAATCAGCCATATTAACACATTTGTCCCCCCCTTGCATAATTTATAAGGACGTCTAGTATCATGATCCAACTTTTAAATCTAGAAGAAGATCTGATTTTATTCTCCTAATGTCCTTTCCAGAATATAGCTGACAATCTCATAAAGATAGTGTTAAAGATCAATTAGTGCCAAGAAATGTCAACTATTCGTGACAACTTTGCTTCCATTTTGGTGGCGGTAAAACAACATAGAGTATTTTATAAATTAATATATCTAACTTATATTGGTTGAGAGTTTATTTGTGTAGGTATGAATCAATTTCAAACGTATTGATACTTACGCGGTAGATTATTTGATTGCCCTCCTCCCATCACCTCCCTCTCCCCCTAGTTTTTGGAATATTAGCTTTTAGATTGAGGTAGTTATATGATGTTTAAATTATGTTTAAAGTTCAATGAAATGAAGATCAATCATTTGAAATCCCTGCTATTTTAATCACGACAAAAATGAGGCTTGGTTCATGTAAATTCAATTCATTAAAAATAAGCAAATATAATAACAAAGAAAGTTATAAAGATCAGACTCACATAGTAGATACAAATGGAAAAGAAAAGAAACATAGCTAATGAAGACTAATTATTCAAAGGCGCTCGGTGTAACAAGCATCCCGCGTTCACTGCACCGGTGTCCAAGGGAAGGGGTGGGTGTGGAGTGAATTGTAGGCAACCTAACCTGATTTTTGTCAGTAACTGATTCCAAGTGTATAAAATTTTTCAAAAAAAAAAAAAAAAAAAACTGAGTAAGAAATAAATTTCAAAGATAAGTTAATTTGGACCATATAAGACTAAAATTAATTCCTTTTAAAACAAAATAAGATGACGCAATTAATTTAAAAAAACTATTCCAATTGAAAGTATTTTTTACACAGGACATCAATGAAAATTTTTTCAAATATGTGTTCCAAAATAGCTAGTTTATCACATATTTCTAGAACAATTAATTGAAAATATACCTTCAAATAACTAACAACTAATAACTATAGTTAATAATTATTTGCAACTTGGACCTTATTTTGATTATACAGATAACTGTAATGAATTACCCCCCTCACCCAAAAAGTTTCATATCAAGATCCAATACATTCTAAGGTATATCTATATACTATACTTAGGTACATACCTTAATAAGAGACCTCATATAATTGGTTTAAACTCTAATTTTATTTTCCCAATTCTAACAAACATTTTCGTAATTCTTTCACCCAAAATCGCTATAAGAAAGATACTTCGTAAGGAATAAAAGGTACACTGCGAAAAAAAGATACACTACAGATAAAAAAAAGGTACACGATAAATAAGAAAAGATACATTTGTAAAAACAAAGGATACACTATAGGAAGAAAAATGTACACTCATAATAGAAAAGATACACACTATAGGAAAAAAATATACTATAATATATTAAGAGTAAGATGGTAGCACGGTCAGATACTAAATTGGATTTAAGACGGGTCGGCTGGTTAAAATAGGGCTATAAAGGACCTAGTCATAATAACTAAGCCATTATGGGCGAAGCACCATTAAGGCATATTCACAGTCGATTTGGCGGGCCCCATTAACGGCCGTTTTAGTGACCCATTATTTTTTTACCTAATTGAAAACTATTTTAGGCATGATCTAATTAATGAACCATCCTTACAACACTTTTAACATAAGAATAATAATTATATAGCCGTTGTTACGCAAGTTTTTTCTTTTTTTAAACGGGCCAAAGCGGACCGCCCATGGGTCCGACTTGACCTGACCTCGTGTTTTTTTTTTTTAAAATGTTACTTGATTTTGTATTTTCTTACTTTGAATTTGGATTATTCATTTGGCCTGGAAAATTACAAATACATTAGTTGGAAACATTACTAAACAACAACACTTCCTATATGGTATGGACGATTATGTGCAGCGTCGGGTTCATTTGGGCTCATAGTCCAGGAAGGAAGACGAAAGGAGAAAAGCGCCTATCCTGTATAAATCTACTGAATTTGATCCACTCGTTTAGTTAATGAGTTAGTCTAGTCCATTGAATCCTTTTCTATTATCTACCCGCTATTTAAGAATGTGTTTACTATAGTACTTTAAAATATATATACTATGCTAATATATATTTTGTATTTAAGAATGTTTCTTTTACAAATGGGCCTCGTACCATCAATGCTCGCATTAGAATCCAATTAAAACAACCCCTTCATTTTCGTCCCCGCTGCCTCATTCACATTCCAACTACCCAGAGAACCAAGAAAAATAGCGCCCGTTCGCCCCCCGCCGCCACCCCCACCACCACCACAACCACCACCGTCGTCATCGCTACCCCGCACATGTCCCTTCGAACGCAGCCCAAGTCCTGGTTGCAATCCCTGCGGCTCTACTGAAGGCTCCATGGGAGTATCACCGAACCTGCGCATCCGCCGGAGTACGCCTCCGCCCTTCCTAATGCGACGGAGTAACGTGTCTTCTGTCCCGCCACCGTCCTCCAGAAGGCCACGTTCCCACGGCCACCCAGACACGTCTTCGACATCAGTACGTCAACCCGTGATCAGCGTCGCAACCGCGCCCCCGTTGCGTAGAAGGTGTTGAAGAGGCCGATGTGGAGGCCATGATGAAGCGAAGAAGTTTGAGTCCCTCGTATTTCCCTCCCCCAGCCCTATCTTACTGCTACTATCGTGGAGGATGAAAATGCCCGCGGTGGCGGATACCAAATAGTGAGTTTCTTCCATCTTCTTTTGGATTGTATTGGTTTGTTTGTGAATTGGGGTTCTGGGTTTTTGGGAAATGATTGGGGTGTTTGGTGTTGAGATTGGGGTAAGTTTGAGTTATGTTTTTTACTCTGAACTTCGGAGGAACGTTTCTTGTTGGGTTGGTTAAGATCGCGGATTTGAATCTGAGTTGGGCGTTTCTTTTTTGGGTGTTTTTGGGGTTTGAATCTGACGTGGGTTTGTCCTAAGTACAGTTGGGATTTTAAAGTTTGTCATTCCGTTGTATAGTTGATGGATACTTCGTATTTGCTTAGGTTTGTCGCTCTATTTTCGTATTGCCTATTTTCTGAATTTTGGATGTCAGGATTTGGCAATGATTGGGGGGGTTTGGTGTTGGAAATTGGCTAGAGTGTACAATGTATGCCAAAGTTCGGACCGTTGTCGATTTATTGAGATTGTAAAGTTGGGATCGGAAAGTTTTTATTCCAGTATAAGTGCTCTATTGTTTTTTTTCCCTGTTCATATAATCTCTGCCATATAGTCCTTTTCCACTTTATTTATTTTATTATACATAAAATTCATTTCTGGAATTATTGTATCTTGAATCTTGACCCATCGTTTTGCACTTTGGTAATGACTAGAAACAATAGTTTCAAGTGTAGAAGGGTTTTGGTTGAAGAACTATCTGGTTGTTTTTTTTTTAGGACTGCAATGAATAGCTTGTTGCTCACAGACCCTTGCTTGTCATTCACCTGCCTCACATAAGTGTGTTGTTCTTGCCATTTGACATGAATATTTTTTTGAGTCAATGTTCCATGATTTAGGATGCTGGGGCTTTCTCTTAGCTTGATATAGTAATGGCATGCGTTCAGCAGGCGATAGGAGTGATTGGATATTTGTGTTGTGAACCATTTTTTTAGATGTTTTTGATGATTAATTACCACTTATATTAAAATGGCACCATGGGATGGGTGGCCATCTAAGGGACCAGTTACAATTTAATCCGCCCTAGTGGCTGTTGAGCCCTTATGGGATACATTATCTATAGAATTGAAAAAAAAAAGCTCATATTTCTTCAAATCATCAGGCATTTGAGTTCCAACTAGACAAGATTTTTAGAAGTTAGTGAGCTTGAACCTCAAAGATCATAGGTTTTGCCCTCAAATTTGCGACAAATCTTGACTTTGTGAGCCATTTATTTTTAATTTTTTTTTTCCCAAAAAAATATGTTGGGAATATTTCCCATAAGAGCAAGAGTTCTAAAGTAATGCTATCGACTATTGAAACTCTTGGTTTAAAGGAGATGTAATTGTAATAGTATAATGTATAACATATTTGTTTGTTGCTACTAAATATAGTTTTAAAAAGGTGCGAATGGCACTGAACCCGCATAGGGTTCTAAGCGCAAGGTGAAGATGCACGCCTCATTGATGCGAGGTCCACTTTTATGCAAAAATTTTAAAGTCTTTCACATTTTACAAAGCCATATTTTACAGAAACAAGTTAGATAAAGCTTAAATAGCGAATAGGCATCAATATGGCACTAACACCACAAATAACCTTAGATATTTATTTTATCAACTTAGTTTTTCCAATGCTACACTTTCCTCAAGTATAACTCATTCCTTAGCTTCCAATAAGGAAAAGAAGAAAAAGGGTAAAGACAAGGCTAAAAAAAGGAAAGAAAAAGGGAGAAGATATTCTTGCATCCTTTGAGGTGCACCTCATTCCCTCTGAGACACGGGACTTGCTAGCTTCATGCCGAGGCATGCCTCAGCGTGCTTTCCTTAAACTAAGGCTACTATTATTGAATTCTTTCTATTGTCAAATTTGTTACTAACTTATGCTACTTACGAAAATTATTGTCTGGAAAAATTTTTTGTAGGTCTCTGGGAATTTACTTTTTGTTTGCACGAGTTGCTTATATGAATAAGGGTTACCTACATTATTGGACTCTCTAATCCCTGCATAGCGGACCTACATTGGAATTATTAGTGGTTGTTGTTGTTAGTTTTGTTATAGAATAAATGGGAACAACTGAAGGAATCTAATCATGCTAGTCTCTCTTACTTGTGTGGGGGTTTTTTATTTTTAGGTCCTCGATGCTCCCTGTCTGATGCTTTGGGAGGGAGAAGTTTATTTTTTATTTAAGTCTTTGTGATGATGCCCTACCTTGTAGCAGGCCTCTAGAGTTGGTGTGATTACTGAATAGATGTAAATGTGTTGCAGTTGGTGATTCTTTGATGCAGCAACCCTCTGTAACTGGTTTCTCTTTGATGGAGGGTGAATGAACCCCCCCCCCTTTTTTTTTTGGGTTCAATCTGGGTCTTCCGCCAGGGGGTCATCTTAGTCGCGAAGGACCTTGGTAGTCTGTCTTGAATAGGGTCTTTAAGAGGCAGGGTACATTCCTCTTCTGTGGGATGGTTCCTTATTCAATCCCACATTCCCGTGTTTTATGAGGAACCTTTTTATTCTTCGATTGGATCTTGTTACATTACCATCTGGTTCAGTAGAAGATTTAAAGTGCGAGATGTCAATGAAGACATTTTTGTCGTGGGGTGGAGAGAACATAGATCAATTTGGACTCTTGAGTTGCTTTGTAAGCTAAGAACGGGGTAAGGGATAAGGGTGACAGGATTGTCTTAAAACATGACTTTCAGAGTTAAGATTGTCCCTGGGCCTCCTGGTCCCCCCCCCCCCCCGCAAAAAAACCCCCCCCCCACCTGTCTAGAGCGTGGACTTGATTATTATGGAACAAAAGTGTCAAGATAAGAAGGGAAGTTAAGCTCTCCGCAGTTTCCCTGTGACAAATTGAAAATTCGTGTTGGAGGCTTTTTGCTGTACTTTCTACATGGAATAGAAAGTGATGAAAAGCAACAAGAACATAGGCCATCTTGGGGAGATTGGGGGGAGATTTATCTTAGGGGACCGATGACACCCCACCCTGTCTGTGCATCCAATCTTTCGTGATCCATGTTATTAATATATTACTTCTTCCTTATCAAAAAAGGGGCAACTGTGGTGTTTGAATCTTAATTTAATAGAGTTGGTGCAGTGTAATTCTAGCAAAACTGATGGGTTTTGGATTGATATGTCTTAGTTGATGGATGAAGTCTGGAGATTTGTTAGGACACTATTAATGTGTTTATCATTTGCTCGATTTTTTCCTAAAAGCCTTTATGATCGGAACATTACAATGAAGGGAAATTATAGGATGATGAGAATCAAGACAGTAGAAATCTAAATATTTTCATTTTTTGTTGCGGTTTTTTTCCCCCAAGCCTTTAATGATCAGAATATTACAAATGAAGGAGTTATAGACGCAGAGGGTAAGAGAAGACATTGTTGTCGCCTGTGGTTCTTGTTGGGGAGGAATCACGTCCCCTTTTTTTAACAGTGGGAGTGAAAGTTTGTTTTATAATTATCGTCATGGGAGTTTGGACCAGAAGCAAAAGGAAGCCAGCTTAATAGTTCAAACATTTATCTTTCTTAATGGATTGCTCCTACTTCAGCTCAGAGCGGCTTTATTTTTCCTCGGACACAAGTCCATTAATGAAAGACCACCTGAAGAAAAAAGAGAAAGAACGAAGCAATGGGGAATTTTTGGTGAGCAGAGGAGTGAGAAGAGATAGAGAGCTCTCGCACAGATGGCGGAGGCAAGGATGCCAACAGTGTGTCGATTGTACGTCTCTCGTATCATATATGCCGATGACAATGACTACAACAATTTCAGTAAGAGAGTTCTTAGATGTTTTAAGCCAACTAATTTTGTATCCTCTTAAAATATGAATTTCGTAATGACAATTTCAATTAAAAAGTCCCAAGATATAGAATTTACTCCATTCCTAATTCATGGGCCGTCTGTGTGTCCCTTAGGTGAATTTTTGTTGAGTAATCATAATATATCAAAATGGCCAGCAAGGGTTTTACAACACGGGCTCATATTGCTTGATTTATATGGCTGGAAGCTGCAATCCTTCTCATTTTTCCAGGAGTGTTTTTAATACCTGGGCCCTGGGTAAAAGACTGATTAAAAGCTAGGGAAAGGAAATTAAGAGTCAATTTGGTTCTACCTTCCTTCTTGATTTTTCCTAAAGCCTTTATTGATTGGACACATTACAATAAGGGAACATTATAGGCGATTGAGAATACGAGAAGTAGAATCTAAATATTATTTATGGTTGCCTGCTGGTAGCTCTTTAATGATCCAAAATTTACAATGAAAGGGAGTTATAGGACGCAGAGGTAAGAGAAGACCTTGTTGTTGCCCTGTGTGTTTTGTTTGGGTTGAATCCATCCCCCCCCCCCTTTTTTAACAGTGGAGTGAAAGTTTTGTTTTATATTATGGTCTGGAAGTTTTACTCAGAATGAACAAGAAGCCAGCGTAATAGTTCAACATTTAATCTTTCCTTGAATGGATTGCTGCTACTCTAGCTCAGAGCTGCTGTGTGTTTCCTCAGGGTGGGACACAAAGTCAATAATGAAAACCACCCTGAAGAAAAAAAGAGAAGAAAAGAAAGCAATGGGTATTTTGGAGTGAGGCAGAGGAAGTGAGAAGGAGATATGAGAGCGAAGAAGGCGGAGGCAAGATGCCAACAGTGTGTCCGATTGTAAGTCTCGTATCCTGATCCATGGCAATGACTCGCACAACTTTCAGTAAAGAGAGTTCTTCGATGTTTTAAGCCAACTACTTTTATCATCTTCAAATATGAATTTCGTATGCAATTTCAATAGTCCCAAGATATAGAATGTTACTATCCTCCTAATTCATCCCCGCTGTTTGTCCCTTAGTGAATTTTTATTGGGAGTAATCATAAATATAGTCAAAATGGCCACAAGGGTTCACAACCCGGGCGACCATATTGCTTGATTATTATGCTGGAAGCTGCAAGCCTTCTCATTTTCCGGAGTGTTTTTAATAACTGGCCCTGGGGGAAAGAGACTGATTCAAGCTAGGAAAGAAAGAGGCAGTTGTCTACCTTCCTTCTAGGTGTGGAGTTTAAAGGCCTCAAAAATGTTTTTTTCTGGGGCAGATTTTGCAGCATATTTTTTCTGTCTTTTTTGCACTTAAGGTTTCGATGTCTAAGACATAGAGTGGAAGGAGTGTAATGCCAACTTGGAATTTTGTGAGTTTATTAGGGATGAGCAAGGTAGAGTTCTTGTGGAGGGATCTACGTCAAGGGCAATGGCGATTTTTTTTTATTTAAACGGGGAATGAAGTATCAACATCAATGGTGTGAAATAAATGAGCATTGGGCTGTGAGGGGTATCAACATTGCGGTTCTCATGTTGACGTCGGAGATGAAGATTGAAGAGGTGTGGGGAAAGTTGAAGATGAAAAGGCAGTTCAGATCATACATATTTTTTGATATGAAACATCACGGGAGAAAAGGGGCTCATTCGGTTTACTTGGTTTGAATGCCAGTATCAAGATGGCATATAGCACAAAAAAATGGAGGCTGAATAGATTGATTGGCAATTGTGCAAAGGTAATATCGCAATTACATAGTCATTGACGTTGTGCTTTTACAAAAAAAATGAAAAGTGTGACTGGAAGGGGGTAATATTGAGAGCCTTTTGGTTTTGTTCCTGGAAAATAAACATTGGAAGTGGTTCAATCTAATAAAAAGCATATACAGACAGAAAAAGGTATCTATATATTACAAGGAAAAATAATGTATTGTAAAAAGTATGGGGTGAAAAGATGGATGTAGAGATAGCATCCTACAAAAAGAGTATATACATCCATATGTACGGCTATCCACAATGCTAGCATCAAAAGCTGACATGGCAAAAGTTCCCTTTAAATTTTTTTTTTTTAAATATCCCAAAAATGAAGATCTAATGAAAACTATCTTTCCAATTGCTCAAGACATTCCGTCTCCCTCAAATACTCTCGATTGCGTTTCACTCCAAATGCTCCAAACATGTGTGTGCGCGCGCGGGCGCTAGCCATCGTGCGCGCAGTGCGTGTGTGGTGTGTGTGTTTTCATTGCTTAAAAAAGATTTTGACAAATTCCTCTGGGAGCTGTTGTGATATTCTTGGAATGAATGTCCACAATTGCGTACATTTGAGTTATTAGAGATATATGTATTATATATATAAGGCGGTGAAGACGAGTATTGGAGGGATGCACACCCATTGTATGGATATTAGATTGCGGGATTTATCTTAAGCCCTTTTCTCAATACAATGAATGTGGATTGAGCTCTTAAAGGGATTCAAGACGAGTGGCCATGTTATTTATTCTAATTGATGAAACTGGATAATGGCTTAACGCTCAACTAGAGAACTTGGAGGGAATACTCTGAAGTCACAAGCATTAATTGTGTAATACCAAAACAGAATACTTGGAATGTAGTCTAGGGGGAAAGGAAAGAATTAAGAGGGAAGGCCCATTTGAGAATATTGAATTACAAGCGAGTTTTGATTTCTAGGATTGATCTCATAAAATATGGAATCTATGGTGCCGTTAGCACGGGATGCTGGCAATGGAACAGGTTTCTGGTGTGCATCTTAATGAGGGTCTACCGAAAGAAGCTTTTACCACATGGCTTGGCATTATTTATTACCACAATAATATTGGTGAAATTAGGAAGATAAAATTTTCAAAGATGATAATGTCACAGATGAGGATGATATGTCACGTAGGCCACAAGAATTGAGTGGTGATGATGAATTAGTGGTAGAGAAGACGGGAGGATGCAACTAGTATGAAGGATGATGGGGAAACTAACTTTAAGATGGTTTGCCCAATGCGACGAGCTAGAGAGGCACCGTGATGAGGTATGAGATGTTATGTCTTGGAGTGTGGGATAGAGTAAAGTGCTAGAGCTGGATGAGGTTAACTAGATTTTGGGCACTATACAATGTGCTGAGGCCATAACATTTTATAGGAACTTTGTGAATCTAAGATCATGTTTCACAAACCTTAGATACACCTATTTTGGCCTCCACTCTGTTCTTAGTGCATGGCATGGCAACGCGATCGAGGGCCAGGTTTATGAACATAGTAGCTTTTAATCTTTTCTCACAGTGCTATTATCTGCGATTGTACTAGGGGCCAAGTAGCATCTTGCTTCCCTTATGTATTTGCATGTCTTATGTATTCAATTTGTCTGCAGAATGGATTTTTCTACAAGATTTGCTATTGGTGTTGACGCTTTGTTTACTGTATCTACTTGACATATATTTCTCTTGACTTTTGCCGATCTGTTCACTCTATCCCATTCAGTCGCACACAAACGTTCTACATGAAAAAAAATGGTATTTAAGTCTTCAGAACTTTTTTAGTTTTTCTTTTGTGACTGACCTTTTCGCCTGTTAGGCTGCATGTGTACCCTGGATGTCCTAAGACTCACTCCCCCCCCCCCCCCCCAACAAAAAAAAAAGAAGAAAACCAAACAAAAGAAGGAAAAATTATACATTAGTACATAAAATTTAATGATTTGTGGAAATTGTACTCAATCTAATGATTGGTTGGATGCTTTCTGTTCTTTTATTCTTTTAAACTTAGACACTTTCCACTGCCTATTGCAGGATCTGCACAAAATTGAGCAGATTGCTTGGTGTACGTTTCTAGGTGCTTTGAGCTTGAAGGGAAAAACAGTTGAAGTTGCTTTTGGATATTTTGCATTAAAAAAATTTCTATAGCATCAGTTTATCGTCGTGTTAACATAACAATTGTGGATAATTTGCTTCTCTGCTGGCCGGAGGCCAAACCTTTGGCTATATCATGCGGGAATAATTGAGAGCACCGGCTTTTTCTCTGTGTCTATTGTGTTTGAACCGTCTAACTGCACTGTATTTACGTGGATCCGCACGGAGTGAGTGACATTTTGGCGCTGGAGATGCAAGTGCAGACAATGAATTTAACTCTTATAGCTAAGGTGCACCAACAAACTTGTATATGTTTTTACCCTAGATTTGGAAAACAGTTGTTCTGTTCGCCTTAGTGGATGCTTGGAGCTAGCTAATGTTGGGTTTGTTGTTCATTGGTTTGACGGGTTTCATTCGAGCAAACCAGTTAGTAAAATGCAAAAGAATAAGATAATAAATAGGTAAATTCAACCGTACTGTGGCTTAGCTGTTAGTTCATAAAAACAATTTTGTCAAAACTAAGGTGCTTATTCCGGTACAGTTTCGTCAAAACTAAGGTGCTTAGTCCGGTGTTCATTCCTTGATATTCGCATGTCATTAATCAATCGGACTTATTTTCAATTAGTTAACTTGGAGTATTTGAGCCAATGCTAAACAATGCTTATATTAATAGGAGTATATAATATTAATGAATTTCAGACGTCAGGCTATATTAATCAATTTCAGATGTCAGGCTATGTGTTTATAATTATTTGTTGGAAGAAAATGAGTTATATTTTTGAGATGATGAGAGAGAGAGGGAGAGATGGAATAAGGGCTGAGAAAATGCGTGGCAGATATTGTGGAATAAGAAGCTAGAATTTTTACCGTCTTCGACGTAAGAAGAAACTGATTTGTTTGATTGATAAAATTCCACCAATCGTGCCCTCTATTTATTTATTTTTTATGTGAATGAGGTGCAAAGATCGATATAGGTGGGATTCGAACTCACATCTCAGGTAACAATCTTTAGAGATTTTACCAATTGAGTTACTTGGCACCAACATTGTGCCCTTGTAAAGAGCAAGAGGAGACAGAGCTAAGTAAATCAATGGGAAGCATTGTGTAATTCTCTTCGCTTGGATACCAATGTAGACAAGATTCAAGAGGAGACTTCCAATTGACAAATAAGCATGCTCAGCATAGTTTTCGGAAGACAAAATTCGGATCTACAACAAACTTTGAGAAAGAGATAAACAATATTCGTTGAAAATTAAGTAGTAAGATAAATTGTTGATACATATGGTTCTTTGTTCAGTTTGCCGTCCCCTTAGTTTCATGTTGGCCATCAAATCTCATCTTAATCCGCAAAAAAAAAGGAAAAGAAAAAGAAAAATGGGGCAAGAAGTTTTCTTTCATGTTCGGTTTCGGCAATTGAGTTGCATCAATTGCAAATCATAGAATGAGTACTTCAGCCATTTCATGTCATTGTGGATGATATGGATCATTTTCGCAAATAGATTCTCGCTTTAATCAGGGGGTGTTAATAATCTAAAGAAAAATTTACTTATTGGTGTTGGTTAGAATAACACTTTTCATTCCGATGCTTTAACTTCCAAGTGTTATTTGCGTGTCCGTGACTTTTGACTGGCAATGTCTAATCCTAGCATAATTATTCTTCTACCCTCCACCTTATTAGCTGCAGAAAGTAAAAAGAAAGGGAGCTCTGAATTTTTTTCATGCTGAATTCTCCATCTCCAATTTCACGACTCTCTCTCCTCCTAATACCCAACAGTCTCCTTTTTCAAAACTCTGCTTCTTTCCTTCATACCCATCCAATTTTATTCTATTTCTTTATATGAACCTCTAAATCATTCTCTCTTCAAACAGTTATTTTATCTCCCTTAAATCTCAAAATCCCATCTCCGATCTTTATTCTACCTAAATCTACACTTTTCCTTATGAAAAATTAAAACAACAATGATGATTCTTGTGTAGATTTTGGAAAGAGGTTGAAGGGGGTGTTAGGGCTTAATTTGGCTTTCACATTAACAATGATGGTGGCGGGTGACATTGACATTGCCGGTCAGGCTGTAAAAGATTTGTCCATCACCAGTAAAGTTGTTAATCTGATTGCCGGTGTGAGATAGAGAAGTACAGAGAGAGAGAAGGAGGTGAAGAGAGAGAAAAAAAGGCAAAGGAAGAGGTTGAAGTAGGAGGTTAGGGTTGACAGCTTTTCTAGGTTGGGCGGTGCAAGATGAAAATGAGGATGATGAATAGAATTTGGGGTTCGGTGGGAGGAAGAAGAAGAAGAAGAAGAAGAAGAAGAAGAAGAAGAAGAGGAAAGGGATGACAAGGCTAGGTTGGGTGCGCAATTAATTTGTTGCTTAAGAAAAATTATCTTGTAAAATTGAAAAGGTTATGTGAGAATATATCTAAGTAGAAGATAATTTATAAAAATTTAATATAATTGCTCAAAATTACTTTTAAAAGGCAAATATTTGAAATAATCTTTAATTAGAAGATAACTCTTTAAAACTAATTTGAAAAGGCAAGTATTTGGAAAGGTCTTTAATTAGAAGATAGTTTATAAAAGTCACTCAAAATTAAATTTAAAAGGAAAGTATTTCAAAGTATATTTAATTAGAAGATAGTTAACAAAAATCATGCACATTAGAATATTTTATACAAATGAGAATAATAGCAATTGAATTAAAGTACCATATTTAGACAAAAATGAGACAAATTAATATAAGTAAAAAAAGTTGCATATAAAGAAGAATTTTTTGTATGTATAAGCAAATTTGGGAAAATGAATCCTAAACAATTTAGGTTTGGGATTTACAATGACTAAAAGTGTCTAACATGCACATACGCTTATATATATTAACTTTGAGAATATGATACAAAAACATGGGTTAATGAAAATATATATTGAGGGATATGATAATAGGTTTAGCTTGTATGTCAGATATTTAAGGTTTATGACTTAGGGTTCAACATTTAACTTCGACGACTTAGGGCTTACGATTTAATTTAAGAGGTAGTAATTAAGGTTAAAGGTTTTAGATTCTAAGAGTTAGTATTTAGGTTGAACTTATATCCTAAACCTTAAAATGTATTTGTCATGCCAGACTTCGTCACTCCAGCATACAGTTAACTTGAGTATGCCATAAGGGTAATCCAGGTTATCGTATTAGGGCAACCTAGGTTATTCCTCCAAATTTTGTCAGCCATGTCACTTAATTAGCACAACCATACCTCGCCAAATCATGCAATGCGGAACTCTTAATGTTTAACTGTAAACCTTAAACCTTGATACTTGAACGTTTAACCTTGAACTCTAAACCTTGATTACCATTTAGGGTATAGAATTTAGGTTTGACAATAACTGAATCTTATAGTCTAAAAACTTTGATCATAATTTAGAGACAAGGGTTTAATGTTTAGGGTTTGGGTATATTGGTAAGGTATAATATTGGGGGTCCATTTTTGGAGTTTATGGTTTGGGATTTTGAGTTTAGGGTTACATCTTGAAAGTATGGTTGGTTAAAATAGTGAATTAGAGTTCCCAAATACTTGCCATTTATAATTATATAATTTAAGATTTTAGAGTGTAAGTTTTATGGTTTAAGGTTAAAGGGTTTTGTGTTTAAGCCGTAAAGCAAGAGTTTTAGGCTTATCTTAAACGTTAAATGCTAACTTTAGCCCATAGATAACAAAAACTTAGATATTTGGAGGAATAACCTAGGTTGTCCTAATATACGAATTCAAGTTATCATTGCGATGAACTTGGGTAAACCATATGATAAGTTGAGAAGGAGCCTCGCATAACATATATGTTTATGGATAAGCTTTTGTGATTTAGGATTAGCGCTTAAGGTTTATGTTTCGTGGTGATTAAGAGTTTCATATTTTGGAAGGCAAATGTCTACTGAAGTGAAACTTATTAATAATTCTACATAGCCTTAAAGTGTGCTACTTGGACCTTAGGGTCATCCTAAACTATTGACCCCAAATGTTAAACCACAAACCTTAGGGTGTAGGGTTAGGATTTAGACTTCAAATAAATTACAGTCACTCTTTAGTGCTAAACCCACAACCCTTAGGCTCAAAGAATAAAGAATTTGGGGTTTAATTGGGTAGCATCAAACTTCGTAAATGACAAAATCTAAACCCTAATCCCTATATGACAGTTTACCTTTAGGATTTTGGGTTCAAGTATCAAGGTCTAAGGTGTACGAGTTTGGGGTTCAACTTTTGTGATTTAGGGCTATAGGTTTAGTGTTTAGCCATGAACATAAAAGCTCAACCATGAACCCTAGTTGTTGATGCTTAAGTATTGGGGTTGGACCCAAAACACAAGACTTTATACTCTCCAAAACTTAATGGTCATTAGAATTTAGGGTACAACTTCTGCATTTTCCGTCACTCGAGCATATGGTTAATCCGACTGTACCATAAGGATAATCTGGGTTAGTGTATTAGGGCAACCTTTTTGTCACTCAAGCATATGATTAACCCGACTATACCATAAGGATAATCTGGGTTAGTGCATTAGGATAACATCAGTTATTCCTCCAAATTTTGCCAGTATGTCACTCAATTAGCACAACCATGCCTCACCAAATCATACAATGTTGAACCCTTTATGTTTAACTGTAAACTTTAAAAGTTGGTACTTGAACATTTAACCCTAAATCCTAAACCTTGATTGTCATTTAGGGTATAGGATTTAGGTTTGAAAATAACTAAACCTTAGAGTCTAAAAACTTTGATCATAATTTAGAGATTAGGGTTCAAGGTTTAGGGTTGGATATATTGTTAAGGCACAATGTTGTAGTTCCATGTTCGTAGTTTATGGTTTGGGATTTGGGTTTAGGGTTGCATATTGAAAGTATGATTACTTATAATAGTAAATTAGGGTTCCAAACACTTGCCATTTATAATTATAATTTAAGATTTCAGAGTATAAGCTTTATGGTTTAGGTTAAACAGTTTTGCGTTTAATATGTGAACTAAGATCTTGGGCTTAGCTTAACTGTTACACTAATTCTAAACAGTAAATGCTAACTTTAGCCCCTAGATAACCAAAGCTTATATATTTGGAGGAATAACCCAGGTTGTCCTAACAAGCTAACCCAAGTTATCCTTGTAGGGAACTCGGGTTAATAGGTCTAGGTTTCCCGCGTACAATAAAAAGACAGTCATACGTACCATAAATATAGGTAGCTAATAATAAGTTGTAAACTTATAATTATCGAAAAGAAATTTATAATTGAAAAACATACACACACACACACACACACACACACATATAAAATTTTTGGCTAAAAGTCAATTATAACTGATTTTTTAAAATTTTTGTATTAAGTAAATCTCCCACCTCTTTATTTCATTCCTTTGACAAAGAGAAGTTTTCCATTTTAGAGACCATCGCCTCGCTCAAATGGCCCGATGAACCCAACCCACGTTTCCCTCGCTATGCCTACCTGTACCAACTTTTTCTAACCACACCTAGATTCTCGAAATTCTACTGAGACTGAGACTTCTGAGAGGAATAGCGAACCTAACCAATCAAAGAAGAGGGTGGACACAATTGTTGGCAAGTCGATTCATGATGCTCCCTAATGACCTCTGCGTTAGCTTGCTTGATTTTCTTTGTTTAGTTCATAGGGTACTTCGATTATTTTCCCAGATGAATGCCAATGCTTAATATTGGTTAAGGAGTGAATAGAATGGGGATCTGAAATTTATGGAAAGAGAGGTGTTATGAATTTCTGCAAGTATATGGTTATCGTTGTTGTACTTACGGATGTCGATCTACAGAGATGGTTGTGAAATTAGATTACTAAAAATTCTAAACTAAATTAAAACTAGAAGCTAAAATTAACTAACATCAAGGTCAAGTTATTTTCACAAATTGATAAATCAAATAAATAGGATAAATTCATGAAATTGTGAACCATTCCCTAACATGTAAATGATCTCGCCAAAGTAAGCATAAAGAACCAAACTGTAAATAATTTTGACTCGCGAGCACCTACTGGCAATTATCCATAAACCTGAACTTGGCAATTCGAACAAAGCGTCAGCAACCCAAAACTTAGCAATTCAAACAAAGCTTGAGCAAATGAGAACTTGTGCAATTCGAATAAAACTTGAAAACTAAGTTGCAACCTTAATCTACCATTTCTTAATAAGCAAATTACATCAATCTTTGAAACTAAGCCCTCAACCTATACTAACAAGAATTGAAAACCATACTCGCCTCTTCTTTGTTCTTCGGCCTCCATTTTTAAGCCCCTATCAATGCTGTTCGAAACCTATTGATTGCCCTCCATTAAGCCATAGTAACGGTTGCAATGATGAGGCTGTTAATTTGGCCATGAAGGAGGAGAGAGAGAGAGAGGATGAGTAACGGCTATGGTGAGGAAGATGAAGAGCCTGCCGCTGCCCTAAAACTCTCGGGTTCTCTGGGTTAGAACCCGAAGAAGAAGAAGGAAAGAAGGAAGAGGAAGAGTCGTGTGATAATGGTGGAATGAATGAGAAACAATTGTTGATGGAGGAAGAAGAAGCGTTGAGGAGGAAGAAGGAACGCCATGCTCTGTTCGTGGCCATGCTTTCGTATGGGGGTCGTGGTTTGATGAGGGAGAAGAAGAAAGTTGGGGGGGGGGAGAAGGCTGGCTGGGGAAGCAGGCGTGGCTGCTAAGTGAAAGAGAGGGAGAGAGAGGATAGGACTGGGTCTGGGGAATCATCTGGGCCAGGCCCGAAAGAGAGAAGAAAGAGAGGAGAAAGGAAGGAGAACAGGTGGGGCAGGATAGGAGCCAAATGGGCCACGGGAGGAGGGGTGTGGGCAAACGTCTAGGTTAGGCCCAACACGAAAGACAGAAAGGAGAGAAGGGAGAAGCCTGGGCTGGGCCGGCGTTGAGGCTTCTTTTTTTCCTTGTTTTTTAATCATTGCTCTTGTTTGATCTAATAACACTTTCTTCCAACTTCTATATCCAATTTACTCAAATCGCCATAATATCTACAAAAACAATAAAAACACATTAAAAATTTAATTAACTAATTTATTATGAGCAAATACTAGGTGGTAAAAGGATATAAAATATCCTAATTTTGGGTTGAACAAGAGAGAAGAAGGTCATTCATCTACTAAGTTAGGAGAAAAATAGGGTGAGAGGATAGAAAGAGGGACAGATGAGAAATAGGGAAGAAGTTAGAGGATAACAGAGGAGGGGAGAGAAAGAAGTACAAGAGATGGGGTCAAAAGGAGATCAAAAAATAATTCATCTACTAAATGCAAGGGGTGGAAGCAGAAACATCAAAAGCAGTGAAGGGCCCACAAAGAGACAAAAATAACACCAATAAGCAGCAAGACCAGTGAATTGTAAAGTGTTAATTTAAATAACACTAATAAGTAAATTTTCCTAATCTAAATTTGCACCAAATCATTGAATTTCTTCAAACTAACTTATATATATATATTTTTTCCATCACAGCACTGTGTTTCTGTTTTTTGGGTGCAAATTAGCACTTAGTTATCAATTTTTTTCACAAATTAGCACCGTTAATTAAGTGTAAATTGTTAGTTTGAACAAAAAGTATAAGCACATTGTTATTATGGGGAAAAAATAATTATGGGCTAGTTGCAAGAACAATTTGATAATTGGGTACTAGTTTGGGCCATGAACTCGAAGGGACAATTGAATTTTATTTATTTATTTTTTAAATAAATGGTGAGGACACAAATTTATGAAGCTTTTTGAGGACAGAAATCTATAAAGCTTTTCACATGGATTTTGTTCATAAGATTGTTAACAAGAACACAAATAAGTTCAGCGCATGAACTATTACAGTCATTTGATTGCTTATGCAATCCTTATGCAATCGACCATTCTATTTGCTTATGCAATCCTTGGTCAATATGGATGCTAAGGAGGATGAATTGCTCATTCGATTGCTTGGATGAGAATCTTGTCATTTCCTTTGATTTCAGTGTTCTTCAACCCAACTTCAAGAAGTAGTTTGATTCCATTTTTTTCTATTGTAACAACTGACTCAACCACAAGTATCAAAGATATAACCTATACAGAAGTAGACTAATCCAACTAATCTTATTTGCACAATAGAAAGAGCCACTGGTTTATGCCACTCAAAAATCCAATACATGCGCTTTAAATGACGTTGGCATTCGAAGCATTTGTTTTTCTATTGTGGTTGGTCACTCAGCCACAAGTATCAAATATATAATCTATGGAGAAGTGGGCTCATCCAACTAATCTTACTTGCACAATAGAAAGGGTCTGTGAATTATGCTATTCAAAAGTTCAATGCATATGCTTTGAATGATGTTGACTTTTGAAGCATTTGGTACAATGATGGATCTATTGAAATTAATTTTTGGAATGTTGATGGTTTTGACCAAGAGGGTGTTTGGCAAATAGCTTTTTGAGGAGCTTTTTGGCCAAAAAGAGCTTTTTTGACGAAAATTAGCTATTTGACCAAGGAAAAAAGCTAATGTGAGTGTTTGATGAAAGAGTTTTTTAGAAAAACTTTTTAGGTCCAAAAAGCTAATTTGAAAAAGTTAATTCCATGAGCTTTTTTGGAGTAGTTTTTTGAAGAATTAACTTTTTGTCTCACAACTTTATCAGAAACGGCTAATTTTACCAAATAATTTTTCAACAAACAGCTAATTTAAATAACTAATACAAACAGTTAACTTAAACTGGTAACAGCTAACATGGCTAATAGCTGTTTGCCAAACAGGGCCCAAATCACATATGATATAGTGTTGGAATTGGTAGAATAACAATATGGGCAATAGTTTGTATTCAATAAGCTTAACATTATGAGAAGACCTTTTTTGAAGCTTTAATAACCATACCTAAATACTTCATCCGTCTCATAAAATTTGTCCTGTCTAATGAATGAAATTTTTTCAAGTTCATTATTTAATGTACTACTTTCTATTAATTGTAAAAGAAAAAGAAGGTTTTTTTTAAATACTAATAGTAATAAGAAAATACTTTATTATTAAACTTTCACAAAAAAGGATAAATATTTTAAGATGTAGGGAGTAATTAAATATCTCATACTCTAACTTTGATCCTTCCGAACCCTTTTTAGTTCAGCAAAATATAAGGGGTTATGTAAGGGGTGATGATATCTGTTTTACAGCAAGACACTGTTAAATGTCTTGTCTTAACTCAAATTAATATGTTTTATGATTTAAAATCACCAAATTTTTAATAATTGCAACTTATTACGAGTTATAAAGCCCCAATATTAGTCGGTTACGCTAATAAATGTAAATTGACTTGCTAACCGGATCAACCTCATCAGCGAGGATATATCATATGTGTGATTTTATAAATGTATAAAATTATTTATAAAATGATAATTTTATATAATTTATAAATTTTGATATCCTTTTACTATTCAATCATATCATTTTTTTAATAATATATTTTAGATAAAAATAAGACACTCAAAGAGCATCTTGTAGTAAAACACTTATTATTTTGGTACAAGAAAGTGGCAGTTGTAGAAAGGAGAAACGTGTATGATTTGTAGTGCGGTGGTGTATATAAAGCCCATTCATGCTTCGGCGAAACTTAGGTCGAAGATTTCTCAACTTTTAAATCCTTGGCCATATTAAGCCCCAACATAAACCCTAGCAACCCCGAAACCCAAGCATCTTGCCCGCCTTCTGCATTGTCGATTCTCCTATCTCCACAGTAAGAGGTTAGCGTCCTCCTTTTTTATACCCTTCACTTGCTTCTTCATCTTTTGCCCTTCCTGCTCAAAATTGTAGTTTGCAGTAGACCCTTTTTATGACCAGTAATTTGCTGTATACCTGACTAATTTGAGGATCAACCAAAGAATCTTACTTAATTGCTTTATTTTGCGTTTGCCCATTGATGTAAATTGCTTTACTGTTAGTTTATACAGCAACTTGGCGTGTGGGTTGTGCTACCTGTAATTTACTAGAAATCCATGGTGTCTTTTTATTGCCAGTTGTTATTGTTAAGGTTGATTGCAAATAATATAGTTTTAAGCGAGGTATCTTATTTTCAGGATGGCTTTTATGAACAAGATTGGCAACATACTGAGGCAAACACACCCATCTATCTCTAATGCATCTATTTTCCCGGCCATCAGATGCTTTTCCTCTTCAAAGCTTTTCGTTGGAGGTATTTGATTTCCCGCTCATTTTTCTTCATCTGGCTTGGAAACGTGAGTTCTAGAGTGTTATCGTCTATGCACAAGTTAATCTGAGCACAGATGTAATCATCTTTTTCCATGAGTATAGAGTAAAGTACCTGTAGTTAAGTGGTTGCCAAAAGCAAGCCAACTTGATCATTGTGCTGTATGATAATGATTGTTTTCCACATTTGCAGGTCTTTCATATGCGACAGATGAGAATAGCTTGAGAGAAGCCTTCGCACCCTATGGGGATGTAATTGAAGGTATTCTAATTCCTGTACACCCCTTTCCATTTATTAAAATGATTTGTTCTGCTATTTGGGTTATTATCTTTCAATCCAGGGTAAGAGTAAATTTGCGACCATTTGTCAAGTGCTCAAGATTTTATCGTTCCTAGGATAATTTTTCAAAACCACAATTTAAATAAATAGCTTTGTTTAAAAAATCATTCTGTTGATATATATATATATATATATATATATATATATATATATATATATATTCATTATCCTTCTGATTGTCTGAACTATGTTAGTAACAAACTTCAAGCTGAAATGAACAAATTGACTTTCTGTTATGGATTGTGGAAGTTAAGGTCATTTGTGGTGGTTCCTGCTACCATTGGCCTATTGATTAACAAAACTGTTGTCAATCAAGGATCAAATTAAGTCATCTTTACCCTAAAGGTGGTTTTATATACCCCGGGGGGGGGGGGTTTATTCTGAGAGATGGTTTTACTGAAAATATTTTGTAAAAGGTGGTTTATGTGTGAAAGGTGGTTTCTAAAGCCCGTGTTGTTACTAGGAATTGTTTAGCAAAATGTCTTGGGTAAGACGCTTTCTCGGTGGCCAAATCATACGGGTGACATGACTTGAAACATTTAAAATAAAATGTAGAAAGAAAAATCTTGACTGCAATGAGTGGTAATGGTTGAACAGGGCAGGGACTGCCTAGGAAGGATGAGATATCACTTGAAGGTTGTTTTTATGTTGTATTGAGGAATGTATCCCATGTCTGAAATTTCTTTGAAATAACGTGTATAAAAAGCCAAATGGTCAATTCATTGTAAATAGCAGTGAACTCCAATGACTGAGCTATAATGATGCAGCAGGCAGACTGTGAATGTGGATTACTGCTTTTCTAGTTCCCTTTAAAGTGCATTTTGATGATGAACAGAAAATATGTAGTTCTAGGAGTGATAAGATTTAGTAGGCACAAAAAGATTACATGGAAACATCAAAAATTGTATTAAAAGCTTAAAATGAAGCAGGTGGGGATTATTTTCTCACCCAATTGTCGGAATGAATGCAATGCAAATATGCTAGTAAAGCAATGATTATTGAATCTAAATTTCATTCTGTAATTTAAGGTGTTTTGAGAAGCCAGCCATGTTGGAAGGTTATTGTGAGTTGAGCCAAATGTCTGTTAATAACAATATTAGTACAATATGACTCTTAAGCCCCCCCCCCCAAAAAAAAATAGTAGAGTAATGGTGAGATGAATCAATGAGATACAAAATTCATGGCGGGGCAGAGGCAATATGTAATTCTGCCTATTTATTTTATTTTCGAAATGTGCTTGTAGCTATGATCTGTGTCCATGTTTAACTGCATTGTTTTGTTCCATTTAACTTGTCCACAATCATCTTTACAAAGAAAAGAAAAAGAAAGAAAAATATCTGTCTCCCTCTTTCATGTAATGATCCAAATAGTTACAGAGGATAGATTACTAGCCCAAGATGACCTTTGTGCATAAAAAGCATGTAGTGTCTGTTCTTCAGTTGACTTGCAGAAGTTTGACTATTTTTGTTTCCCTTGACCAACTACATTGCAGAATCACATAATAGTCGGTACTCTATGCATGCAGGGCAGGACTGGCTACATAAGTGATGTTAGCTGCTTTTTAGAGGATTTTACTTGTTAGCGTTAGTGGCTTAACCTGAAAAACCTATACCCTAGAGTACCATTTCGGGTAGAGTGTGCTGGTGTTGGCACTTTGGAGGGCATTGGTTGTATGCAGATTTTCTGTAAAAATGAATGGAAGATATTTTTTGTTGATAAATTTTGTTATTATTGAGTGTCTAGTATTCAAAAACAGATTAAGTTGAGCATAATTTAGTGTTTTGAAGATGTTGAAAATTATACTATTAACTCACAGCTGAAAAGTTTCCGGAATGCTTTTATCAACTGCCTAGAAAAGTCGAATGAACAATTTAACTAGCTAACCAAGGAAAAAGTATTTGATGACACTAGGGGTTGACTTGCTCGAGAAATGCCAGTAAAATGAAATGGTTGTAGTTGAGTAGCTTTGGAAATGTCCATAAAAGTGAATAGTTCGATATTGATAACCATTAAATTAGATGGTGTGTCTTGACATATAATATATATTATGACATGCCTGTTTTAACCACAGAAAGCTCATCATGGTTATGATGGGCATAGTAGTTCAGTAAGAAAATTAATAAATGGAATCTCATGCTAAATGAAATGGCTCATACGATAACATGCACGCCATAATAGTTGTAACAACATACAACTTACGTGTATGTGAAATTGCGACTCACTTTTACAAAGTGGATTACCTAGTCACAGTCACTGGAGAAACCTTGAGAATGCAGGTATTACATCATGTATTCGCCGATTGGGCATTGCTTTGAGGCAGTTTTATAAGAACACCCATTATAGAATTCCAAGCAGGATCCAGCATGATATTTCTTAATTTAGGAAATGGCCATCTTAAAGTGGAGAAGTGCTGGATATGGGGTTGATCATACCAGGCATTGTGTCTTTGTATTTGTGTAGTTGGCTGGATGCAGAAGAATAGCATGAAAAGGATCTTTATTCTTCTCATCATAAAGAGAAGAGAAAAAAAAAAATCATAAAGAGAAGAGAAAATGATTCTCTAAGAATCTGATATCATGTATCTGTCATCTCCCCCCCCCCCTTCTTTAGCTCAGGCAAATCTTCTGATTTATGCTCTTTTTTTTTTTTTTAAAAAAAAAAAACTGTTTTCTTGCAGCAAGAGTCATTGTTGATCGTGAGACAGGGCGGTCCAGAGGCTTTGGCTTTATTTCATATCCATCTGTTGAGGAGGCTTCTGCAGCGATCCAGGCCTTGGATGGAAGGGTACTATCTGAAATCTTTTATCTCTGTGATTTGAGAGACAGATTTGTTTAAGGATGGTTGAATACTCTTGCTGCTTCTGGCTATGCATAAAAAAGAAATGATAACATATCGTAGAGGAAATTCCTTTGAAGGTTGTAAAATATATGTTGTGTCTCAGACCTGCCTTGTTTCTGCGTAGTGCTAGGACATGATTGATATTCTTGGATGAATGTCTTAGATCATTCATGTTACGGGGTCTCAGTATACAATTGGTAATTTCTTCACTTGGTATGTTGTTTTTTACATAGGAGATTCCTTAAACTCTCTGGTGGTTTCATCAAAATAATGAAATGCAGAACAAGGTTTGAATTGTATCAGTTTTTCTTATTCTTACGGGAACATCAAAATGTGATGGAAATTGTCTAATCCATAGTCTCCAACTAATTTCCGCTCATTGGTTACGCTATAAATGGTGATATTTTAAGCCATGTTTATGCATTACCTATGTGCATGAATGCGGGTGCGGCTCATGCCAGACATTGGATGTTGCACGTGCGTTATGTGCCTTTTAATTTTCATTGTACTGTACCAGGTGTTTAGATTTAGGGAACGACAAGCATGAATTGTGATTTTTACAATTGTGAAAGATAAGTATGTAAGGGCTTGTGCTATTTGTCTTCTGGTTGTTTCTACCTTGAGGATTCTTGCTTTCATTAGGTTAGAAAGGTTGTGCATATAGGTGCTCTCTGACCCGGGAAACTTATCAGAGCATGGTTCCAATCCTTGTGTTACTTGATTGGTGCTGCATTTTCTCTGTGATAACTGCCTTGCCTTGTCCCAGGGAGTTTCAGAACTCTGCTCCCTCCAAATCACATAGATGCAAGGCATATGACTGAGAATCCGTATTATCTTCGCTGGCATGTCTTACATTATGTGATATTCCTGCCATGTTGGGATCAAGAATATGTCTTTTTATCTGTTATGTGGGAGCTGCATTTTGTGGTTTATGACTTGAACCAAACCAAATCGTTGACCTGAGTCCTGCCTGAACGGGCTAGTTGTGTTATTATTATTATTATTTTTTTTTGGAGAAGGGGGTGATGGGGAGGAAGTGGGTCAGATGTACTCAAAGTCAAACTGACTCTGTTATTGAACCAGAGAGAAAGCTATTTGTGTTAGACGTTAGATTGGAGAGGCGTAGACTGCCTGCTACCTCAAAATGAAAGAAGCTAGGAATAGTGGGACATGACCTCCAAAAGGGGGGAAAAAAAAACAAATGGGAAATAATTGGGGCATTTTGCTTTTTGATCCCTTGCACGCCAAACCTGGAAGATCATCAAACAATTTTAGTCGTCTGTTTCATGGATCCATATGTCACTAGTATCAACATTCCAGCAGGACTAATCCAGTTCTTGCATTTCCTCTATTGTTACCAGGATCTTCATGGCCGATTTGTAAGGGTAGCTTATGCATCTGACCAGAGAGGGGCAAGTCGAGGTCCACGTTTTTCTAGTGGTGTTGGCTATGGTACTGGTTTTGGGGCAACTGATGGTTATGGTGCAAACAGTAGTCAAACTGGGGACTATTATGGTAATGGAGGCGGCAACTATGGTTCTAGTGGTGCTGGTGGTTTTGATAGCCATAGCACAGCGGGAAGTGGAAGCACTGGAGGCCTGGGTGATGTCTATGGGGGGCAACATGTGTCGACGGTTGGTGGAAGCTATGGTGGCAATGCTGATACCGACGGAAACGCTGGGCACTACGGCTCTGTTCATGGTGGAGCAAACAACTTTAATGGGGCGTCATACAACTTTAACGGGGTGTCATATAATAGCACGGGACAAGAACATGGTTCTTTGCAAGGCAGCAGCCTTGACAATGGTAACAATGGCAATAATTCTTACAGTGGGAATGGTACCCATGGCTATGCCAATGCTCGGTCTGGTTGAATTTGGCTAATATCGAACTCTAGAACGGGCTTGTGTTGCTTATCAGAAACAAGACCGATGATTCGGAGGCGAGACTGATATTCCAACCGTTCATGTTTTTGGGTGAGCGTTATCAAGTCAAGTGCTTCACCATTGTTGGCATCTCTATTGTTGAATGGAGTGGAAATTCTGTTCTGTCATTCATATTATAGTGAACTGGTAATCCTCTAGAACATGATAGGATTAACACAAGCAATTCTAAAGTAATTTTGAATGTACGCGGGGAGTTACTATTGAAAATGTCCGCTCAATAGTGACGATTTGATTATTGCCAAAGCTCAGAAGCTAGTGCACGTAGCTACTCTTGAATCTTGTTAGAAGTTCAGTTAGAGTTGGTCTGATAAAAACTTCATGTATTATGTATGAATTGCTTAGTTGTTTTTTGAAATGTGGAATTGATTAATTTTAGATTTTCAATGATTTCAATACTGAAGTAATGGGATGTTTTGATGTGGAATTACTCAAATCATTTTGTCATTTGGTATGTTACTTTTCTCTGCTTTGTTATATTTATGTTTATATAGTTACTGTCACATGATTTATTAGTATTTCTTAGTTCATCCCTTGCTACGTATTCTTAGTTTTTTTTTATCAAATGTTTTAACAAAATTCTTCTATAAAATGTTTTCATAAAATTATGTTTTGTGGGTCTTTTAGAATCAGCCTCTCTACGGATAGGAATTCTAGTAGAGGTAAGGTTGTCCATATCTAGATCTTCTCAAATTTCGTGAAAACGGGGCATATACTGAGAAGTAGTGGTGTTATTGTATTATGGAATTATTTGGTGGGAGTTCAAAAGTAGGATGCAAAAATACTTCGGTGGTCGGGCTGCGAATTGGAGCCCTTGGTTTTGTTGGCTTGTCATTTGTGGGTGTCAGAAATAAATGATTTTACAGATGTAACCCAAAGGCCATTGTTCCAATTTGAAATGTTGGGAATAAATTAGAAATAGCAGTGACGACCTCGACCTTGTCACTGTAGTAGTAATAAGCAATGGCTACCTTGCCTGGCTTGCCATTGTAGTAATAGTAACCCCGACTTTGTAGGCAGAGCCATGTTGGGGCAAGAGGGGTCAATTGACCTCCAGTTTTTTAGGAAAAAAATTAAATGTGGGATATTTTTATGAATAAGAAAAATAGATATATATTAATTAGTTTATAAATATACATCATAGGATTGTATAGTAGGATGGTGGTTACCCCTTGCTTTGGGTGGGAGGTCCCTGGTTTGACTCTTCATTCTGCCTTTTCTTTTTTTTTTTGGGGGGAAGTGCCCTTTAATTTTTCCAATCTCGCCCCTTACTTAGAATCCTGGCTCCGCCCGACTTGCAAACCTTTTGTTTTCATTTTCATTGCTAGAAGTAACAAGCAATATGAGCAAATAAATTAGACATAATGATTCGCATTGATATAGATCCAACAATTGGTTTACATACATGAGCTCAAAAGGGAACCTATATATTTCCGTGGACATCTATGTACAGATCCCACGAAAAGAAGGACCTTACTTGGCCAAGCTAACATGTACATCTATGTACAGAAACCCTAAAAAAAAAGGAATGCATGTTTCTAGTTGAGCAATTTAAAATGTTATTATCAAAATAAATCACCTAGACCAAGCTTCAATGTTCATTCATTGGGACCACATATATCTTCTTAGGGAAGAAAACTCTCTTAGTTCTGCCACTTTTCCTGACAGATTGTTTGAGGCTTTGAAGATGAGGATCCAGGAGCTGTTGATGAAGGTTAGGATGATGCTCTTGATGACATAAGTGCAAAGGCAGGTGCAATCACTTTGGACGATGTCGCTTTGGCCTTGAACTTGCTTGGTGCACTAAATGAAGCACCTTAAGATTTCTGAGATGGTTAAGTATTGATTGGGTGGCAGCTAAGACAGTGGCCTCCTAGGTTTTTGCTCGTGAGGGGGCCGAAGACAATATGTTATAAACGGGATAAATTAGCATATAACAGTATTTGTAGGGTTCGTAGAGATCAAATAACAAAAAAGTTCCTTTGGTTGGGAATTGGTAGGTGTAGGGGTAGCACAGTGGCAACAACTAAAGCAGCTTTAGGCCCTGTTTGGTAATGAGCTTTTTGAAGAGCTTTTTGGTCAAAAAGAGCTTATTTGACCAAAATTAGGGTGTTTGGTGAAAGAGCTTTTTAAAAGAGCTATTTGGGTCCAAAAAGCTAATTTGAAAAAGCTAATTTCATGAGCTTTTTGGGAGAGCTTTTTCAAGAATTAGCTTTTTATCTCACAACTTTATCAGAAACAGCTAATTTTACCAAACAGTTTTTCAACAAATAGCTAATTCAAACAGCTAACTCAAACAGCTAACTCAATCAGCTAACAGCTAACAGCTAACAGCTAATATAAACAGCTAACAGCTAACAGTTGTTTGCTAAACAGGGCCTTAGCCTTTTGTTGGGAGGAAAATAGGGCAAGGGAGGTGACTGCAACTATTATAGTAGGCTGCAACGGTTGTAGAGTTACGCATGATGGCAAGAGCTTAAGCATTGACTAGAACCACCTTTCTTTATCCTTTTAACCTACTCAAACAAAATAAATAATTAAATAAATAAATGACCATGAAACATAATTATTTTAAAAATACAAATTTATAATAGGGGATGAGTTATCTTCACCTTGGTCGCCCTTGGTGTGCATGTGGTTTTGCTGTGACATTCTGTTGGCATCACCTACTTGAAGTCTCCTCTTGTATGACTAGACTCCTCTTTGTTTTGGTGGAAAGTAAGGTACAGTGATCACTTCACTGGGATCTGTAGCCCATGTCGTCCCCATTGATGGGATTTAGTGTATGAAGAAATTCATCCTTAAATATTTAGCATTGTAACAGTCATACACAAACTTCAATGGATTCAACGTCTCATCTCACATGACAGCTAAAGCATGATAGCATGGAATTCATTAAGTTGCCAAGCCTTAGAAGAACAACTGTATTCATTCAAATTGACAACAAAGCCTCTGTCCCATATTGCATAGACCATTAGTTGCCTCTGTGTCTGCTACCATCTAGTCATACTTGTCTCCTTGTTCAACTTAATAATGATGCCAGGGATATAGGTTAGTCTAATTTGATAGCTTAGTCTTTCTTCTCAGTAATTTTTCTCATTATTCTGTTGTAAATTACTATTAACTTTGTTATAGTGGGTTTTGATCTGGCTTCTATGATTGTGCCACTAAAAACTCAGACACGTTGTTATCAATTGAACGACATTTTGCAGGTGATTTGAAGAAAAACTAAAGAAATGCCCATAGTCTCTCTTCTCAAGTCACGGCCATGCTAATGCATCTAAATCTTGTGGCTGTTTTATGTGCCTTTGAAAATGAACTTCATTAGTTGACTTAACAATCTTCCAAAATACATTCCTAAATTATAAACCTTTGCATTTGGACCTTAACTTAGCATGCATGTCTTGTAAACAATCTATGCTCAATTTCATGCCGCAATATGGTTATAATATCAGTGAGACTCTAAAATGTTGAACTAAAAGAAATAAATGAAATAAAAAAATATAAAAATAGAAAGATACACCTTTTGTTGGTCTAACGTAAAATTGCAGCCATCATTATTTCCAATGTCTAAGTTGCTCTTAAGTAGATCACAAAATCACTCCCAGATTTCAATGCTCTCGCTTTTAACATCATGTCAAGCAATGGGGCACATCTGAATGTTGGTATCTGGCCACTATAGCCAACAACTGGCCATTCCATGATCTTTTCAGGAAACAACTATCAAGTGAAATTGCCTTGCTACATCCATATATAGGAAACCTTATTTCAAGGCACCACTGCAAATACAAAGCATCTTAAATGATTATTTGGTGCACCTGTACTTTTGAGAAAATCATTTGATACACTGCACAAAAATAAAGATATCTTCTATAAATTTCAATGGATGAATATTTTTATTAGAGCTTATATCTATTTCCTCACAGTTTACCAAATGCAATTCTAAAAAACATAGGATTACCAAATGGAATATCCCTATCTTAAATATATATTGCCCTTCTAATTGTGATGAATTTTATTCTTGATAATGGACCCTGGAATTTGCTTAAATAACTCATAAACATAGTTTTTTAGCTTCCTAAACTGTTCCTTGTGATCTCTAATGATCGTTATCAAAGCAATAGCTCTAGCCCCTATAGACATTGTAATGGAAGCCTTGTAATTACACTGTTTCGACACTGTGCTTTTGGTATCTCTCACCCTCACCATTAGATTAACTGTGAAAGCTCCAAATAATTCTTAGCGATTCATGCAATTGACACGTGCATGTTTCCTTTCTCAAAATTGAAAGGAACACAACTGTGCTTATGGGGCAAAGTCTCACTTGAAAAGTGAGCTCTTTGTCCAGTACCGGTAAGTTCGATTGACATCCCTCGCACAAGCAATAGCATTGAATTCTTTCTCAATCACCCTTAGTAAGCATTAAATGATAATGTTTGAAAATTCTATAGTTGCTAATTGCCTCATTGGTCTCCTTATCATGGAATTGCATTCCTACATAGAAGGCTACATTTTGAGGACATGTGCTTGCCTCATATCTTATATCTAACCCTCTTTCTTTTTGGCTTAGAATTCTTCCCCTTCCTCCCATCACCTTTAGATCTAGATGGGTCATCTATTGGAATTTTCCAAGAATAAAATAAAAGTGGCAGATTTTCTAGTGCTTATCCGAAACGTGGATAAGCATGGTGCCTCTTCAAGTTTACCCGCCTTATCCAATCCATTTCGTGAAAAGGTGAATAAGCAAGGTACCTCTTCAAGTTTAACCTTCCTTATCCTATCCTATCCCTTTATGGTGCCTTTTGGCATGGTGCCTTTTGGCCTATCATATCCTTTGTGGTGCCTTTTGGCATGGTGCCTTTTGGCATATTATAAAAGTCATGAATAAGGAGACAGACAAACATATATAGGATATGATAACAAGATGGGAATAAAGTGTACAAAAATACATTCCTATGAGTCATTTTCCTATAGTTCAAACTCGAGAAAACATGAACATATACACTTATCTATCAGCGTTTTATCCTGAAGACTATTTGTGGTACACAGCAAATAAGTTTTACGGAAAGTGATGTCGTTCACGACTCGTTGGTATATCCGGTACCACAAAGTTGATCTGAATCCCTTTCCCCAACAATCGTAAGACTTATTTTGGTGCCAACGATTCGTGAGATGACATCCAACTTTTCAGAAGTGGGATAAGTTTGTAAGTGTTGAATTTAGAAAAGATCATAGTCTCCATCTTGGATGATCGAGTATTTATGGGTAGGAATGCAAAGGCCATGTCGTATCTGAAGTTGTCCATATAGTGGAAGTTAAGATAAGTACTTTTCTTATCATTTATGGGTAGCAGGATTCATTTATATGCATGTAGTTGTTTAACGGTATTCATTGTCTGATTCGTGTTTCTGTAAAATTTTGACAATGGCATGCATTTAAGTTTGTAAGATATTATCATGGAATATTATGAGAAATTTGAATCAAATATGTTTTGTAATGCATTTTGCAAAGTGGATAGCACATGCATGCATGCCGATATATGCCACCTTCGCTTAGTTAGACTTCTACATGAATGTTGATCAATATTTTGTCATGTAGTGTGTCTAAAGTTTTTATGCCCTTGCCATTGTTAAGATTGATTATGTTTAGAATGTTGATCTCATGCATTCATATGCATGGTCTTAAAAGGCCAAACGAAAGTTGAAAGTTGGCCGTCAAAATTTGCAATATCTTTTGGTTAAATGTCTTATACACGGATTTGATCATGTGCAAAATTGTGAGTATCAATTTGGTTGTTTGATCATGTATAAGTTATTGAGATGAATTATAAGATGCAATAGACTTATGCTTTGGCGAATAATTTCAGTCTGAATCACATTTTGTGATGGTATGATGAAATGTCATTTTGATCATGCCGATTATAAATTAAACATGAGTATCAAAGTGAGTATTTTGTTATCTAAGATTGATGCTTATCAGGAACTGTTTATTTAAGATGGCAATGTGGGTATTTGTGGCCACTTATTATGTGATGTTTCAAATTGATTTAAAGCATGTTATTTTATCCTCAACTTGGGTGTAAAGTTTGCCTTTGTAAATTAAGTCACACAAAGTTATGGCTAAAACTTAAAAGTGTGATTTGGTGTTTGTTGGTCATAAAGAAATGTACATGGATATGTATGTGTTTTAGACACGATGATTATATGGTGTATGCTAAAGTTAATATGATAATTTAATCATATGTGAGTTTGTATGATAATCTATGAGGTAGGCATAGATTATGGAGGAAAATTCTCAATTTAAAAGGTGCAGTGTGGATATGTGCATGATTATAAAATTATATGTGTGGGAATATGATTTCCATGAAAAGTCAAAATTTTGATTTGTAAGCGTAACCATGTAAAGAATCCAAATTTATTGGATTAAATTATGGTTATAGGTATGATATTTTTATCATATATAAGTTGGAAATTGAATATAATTTCCATGAAAACCAAAATATTTGGTTTTGTAAGTATGCATAAGTTGGAAAGATAATTTCCATGAAAACCGAGGTAATTTTTTGGTTTTATGAGCATTATTTTTGTGGATTAAATTATAACCATATGAATAATCCATCAGAATTGGATAAAGGTTATGGTTATGAATATTAGCAACTTTGTAAATCTTGTGGGCCCAAATATTGAGATTTACAAAGGGACGTCGTCTTAAATTTCAAATTTATATGGATCCATTTCAAAAATGTATACGCTATTTAGTGTGATTTTACCCATGACTTATAATACGATGGTTTAATCGTATTAATGGCGGCGGTATAATTTCTTGAGAATTCAAAATATTCTACAGTACTAACTAGTCTAGATAGATCTGATTATGATCATAATGTATTCAATGCCATGAAATGATTTGTATATATCTATTGACCTTGAATGTTGTATAAGCATTGACTAGTTCGAATTGATTTGAGCATGACTATCATATATTTAAGGTCATGGAATGATATGTTTTTTATTTAGTGACCTTAGTAATGGGGATGGGTAAGTGCCCGTTATCTAATCATCAATGATAGGCACCAACTCACACTTGGTGAAATGTCAAGTCTTGAGTTCAATACGGTCGAGCTTATCATATGGATGGTTGCAAGTACTATTATGTTTATCTTCCATCCCAAAGTTTAAGTGCTTGAAATTACCCGTATGTAAGGAAAAGGGTGAGCGAAAGCTCTTAATAGACTCTTCAACGGTAAAGTTGGTATGCCATAATATACGGGGGCATGTGCTTGAAAGAGTATAAAGAGTCTACCTATGTGAGTGTGAAGTGTGGCCGCTTCGAGAGCCAAATGGGGCATGGCTTGGTACACTCACTAAGGATATGGACACATGGCCCTAAATTGTGTCAAAATGCTAAGTGTATTTTGAGGTTTGTGTGTGAGATATATCCAATTAGTCAGAAAGGATGTATAGTTCAAAGACTTGTCTACTCTTACATTCAGACTAATTGAAATTATGTCCACTAAGTGAAAGTTCAAATCGCAAGATACTTTCATGATGCATAAATCTCTTTGTGTTCTCGGTTGTGATTGTGTATTTGCTGGAATGGCGAGGGTTTGTACTATATCTTGGAAAAGGCGGGGGATTATTGGAATTTTCCAAGAATAAAATAAAAGTGGCAGATTTTCTAGTGCTTATCCGAAAGATGGATAAGCATGGTGCCTTTCAAGTTTACCCGCCTTATCCAATCCATTTCGTGAAAAGGTGAATAAGCAAGGTACCTCTTCAAGTTTACCTTCCTTATCCTATCCTATCTTTTATGGTGCCTTTTGGCCTATCATATTCTTTGTGGTGCCTTTTGGCATGGTGCCTTTTGGCATATTATAAAAGTCATGAATAAGGAGACAGACAAACATATATAGGATATGATAATAAGATGGGAATAAGGTGTACAAAAACACATTCCTATGAGTCATTTTCCTATGGTTCAAACTCGAGAAAACATGAACATATACACTTGTCTATCAGCGTTTTATCCTGAAAACTATTTGTGGTACACAGCAAATAAGTCTTACGGAAAGTGATGTCGTTCACGACTCGTTGGTATATCCGGTACCACAAAGTTGATCTGAATCCCTTTCCCCAACATCATCACTCTCACTACTATGGATATCTGCATCATTAGAATCTTGATAGTTTTCCATTGCTCCTTCCCCTATGATATTGCTTGACCCTTTCCCATTTAAATACACCCCACCTTCACCATTAATTAACATCATATCTTTCTTCAACTAGTCTTCTCTTGACTTTTGTTTCTTTTCTAACCTTTAGCAATTCTCCACCATCTTTTTCATCACTGTCGATTCCATCTTAGGAATCTGATTCTTCATCGTCATCATCATCAAACTCATGCTGAGGAAAATAATATTCTCTCCTCATTTCTAGAAATATTCACATCATATTGATCATCAAATCATAAGTGTGTTCCATAAAAGTATATCTACATGATGACACCTTTCACGCAATGTAATTAACTCTCTAATCTTGTCATCACTTTTAATTTCACCTAAACTCCCATCAAAAAGCACATTTGGTCTACCAAAGTATATCATTTCATTCCTTTTCTCTACTTAACCTAAGTCGATCACATCATCCTTAATGTCCCACACACATATGATCAGGATTCATCTTCACCTCATATAACCCTCCAGCATATAGAAAACAAGCGCTCACTTTCAAAATGTTCCCCATGATAAATATGTAATAGAGCAATTTTACCATCATGATTACTCATTCTGCATAACTGAAGTGAAAATACAAAATTAAACCTTTATCCAGAAACCAGAAACCAAAAAGAAAAGCACTAGGATTTCTTTAGGGTTTTTGTTTACATTTTCATTTTCATTAAACATTTCAAATAATGAATTATGCTTAAACACTACATCTTTAGTAACTCTCTAAATCCAACAAACCCAAGAAACATGATTGTACACAAAATATATAGGTCCATTTTAGATTTCAAATTTTGAAACCCTAAATATTACTTGATGATCACCACAATGATCTTTCATAGTCAACTCTTCTTATTATCCCAACCATGTGCAATCATCATTGTCAATCTCTTTCCCCTTACTAAGCTACCAAATTTTGTAAAGTTTTGCAGGTTGGAGAGTTGTTGAGATTACATGAGAATGATGAAGTGAAAGTTCGGGGGAGGGGGGTTATGTTTGGAAGGAAGTGACAGCGGGTTCTAATGGATCATTTTTATCTAACTTTTTTTAAAAAAAAACATTTTTGATAGATTATAATCGGTAAATATAATTATTTTTGCTGAAGGGGTAATAACATTAAAAGTAACATTTTAATACTTAATTTTTAAGTTAAGTGGCATGGTAAGATGGAGAAAATTCTTAGTTGCATCTTTTTTCAATAAAATTGAAAGTTCAATGGCACTTTTGGCCAGTAACTTGCAATCTAGAGTTCGAGTTTAAATCTCATTTAAGTTGGTTTTTGCACTTCACTTTGTGCCAAAAACAAAGATCCGATGGTAGTTTATTAAATACCTCTTCTTCTTGCAGATAATTTTTTCTTGTGATTAAAGATGCTCAAATCAGATCCTTACATTCCATATTCCTTATCACTTCTTTCTACAATTTTGGCTAGCCAAAAACAAATTGGTGGATTTTAAAATTAATTTTTACACAGACCAAATCATTGATTGACTTATTTAGGATTATAACTTTATGTATCTTTTTAGGTACTTGTAATTGGAAATGATAAAACAAAAGCAAATATCAATCATATATTCAATAAAAAGATGTGAGACTTATGAAGATGTTATAGTAAATAAGTTTGCATGGAAAATGCGTCCACACCAGCAAATGCGTCTATACCTACAAGATTTAGTGGGATTTCAAATCCTCTAACTTATCCATTGGATATCTCAAGCATGATCACTCTTGAAAAAATGAGCCATTAGAGCATAATACTGGAAAAGGAAACAAATTTTGGGAATATCCAATTGATAGAAAAATGAAATTCAATGAATTTACATAAGGGTAGCTAGATCCTTACTAACCTAAACTTGCCCCTTTTCCAAGTTTGGACCTACAACTCATATTTGTCGACTTGGATATTACTGGCGTACAATTTTTTCCATCTTGGTTAGAGTGTTTTCATGATAAGAATGTTGTTCTTTGTTGACCTTGTTACCTTTTTAACAAGGAATATAATCCACCTGATTCAATACTGTTACAATTGATAGTTTTTGGGATTGGAGTGTCATTTTGAATCATGTCAGCAAAGAACCAAACACTACCTA
Organism: Carnegiea gigantea; assembly: GCA_029747015.1. Lineage (NCBI taxonomy): Eukaryota > Viridiplantae > Streptophyta > Magnoliopsida > Caryophyllales > Cactaceae > Carnegiea > Carnegiea gigantea. Next base: position 3,093 of record JAKOGI010000775.1, on the reverse strand, counting down.
GAAGAATGTTAAGAAAAGTATTGAAAATTTGTTGAATCAAAATCAATGCATGCCTCAAATGTTGTGATAAACAAACTGGCTAGCAAGTCATAGAAAATAGATTGCATGTCAAAGTTCCGATTGAAGCAACTCTTTTTTTTTTTTTTTGGGGCAGATTTTCCAAGTTCTAGGAGAGAAAGTGAAAATAGCAATCCATTATGAGAATACAACAACAACAACAACAGCTCCCAGTGTGGGTCCCGCTTTCGCGGGGTCTGAGGAGATCTAGCTGTAGGCAACCTTACCCCTACCGGTATTCCTACCCATAGAGAGGTTGATTCCTAAAGACCCACAAAACATTTTTTTTTTTTTTTTTGGGAAAAACGGTTTACAGAGCAATCCATTATGAGAATGATGATTTGAATTCTAGACTAGATGGAGTTGATGATGTGTCCAATCAAGAACAAATGGCCATCATATTACATTATATTGATAATCAACGCCACATTAAAGAGCACTATTGTCCATGTTATAGATATTTTGGTAATAACTTTAGGAGATGCAATTTATTCTATTTTGTATCATTATGCCTTTGATATCCAAAGTATTTGTGGCCAGGATTATGATGGTGCAAGAAATATGTGTAGAGAATGGAATGGATACTAAGCTTCAATTAATGCCCTTTTGCTCACTATCATTGTTTTGTTCACTAGTTACAATTACTTTCAGTTGTTACATCAAGAGTAGTTAAACTAGTCAAACTCTTTTCGTAATTAAGTACCATTGTCAACATTCTATTAGCTTCCCATAAATGCAATGATGAATTAAAGGTTACCTTTGCTGATGATATACTCATTTGATTGGTAATGACGAACTTGAAGTAGATAATATTTTTAGTCAAATTTGCACTTCGCAATGATCTAGAGATATATGTTGGGCCTCTCATTTGAAATTCATTTCATATTTGGTGAAAACATTTAGTGCTATATGTGTTGTTTTTGGTAAATTAACTAATGAAGGGAATACTACAATTGGTGGGACATATGTTGTATATGACATGATAACTACTTTGGGGTTTGTTTGTATTATGTATATAATAAAGGAAATTGTGAAGATTAGTGGCATACTTCCGAAGCTCTACATTTGAAGTCACAAGAACTTTTAAATGGTTTGCAACTACTTTTAAGCACAAAAGCATTAGTTCAAAATTTTACGGATGATGGATGAGTTCCTCTTTTTGAAAGGATAAAGTCATTTTGTGAGTGTCATAACATTGATCCCTTAGATCTCGTTTATACTAATTTTGATAGAGGAGGTCATGCTCACTACCAACGTGATCAATTTACTATTAAGCACCATTATTGAATTCATATCTTCAATGCCATTACTGATTTTCAAATGCAAGAGTTGAAAAGTAGATTCAATGGAAATGCAGTGGAATTAACAACTATTACATGCTTTAGATTATAGAGATGAATTCAAGTCCTTTAATGTTAGAGATATTTGCAAACTTGTCGATGAGTTTTATCCCCATGATTTCATAGATACATAGAAAGATGTGAGAACTCAACTACACCATTATGAGGCTAAGGTATCAAGCAATCCAGATATCAAGAAGTTGTCAACTATTTCCTAGTTGTGACATTGAGCCGTAGAAATAAGAAAATGTGATATTTATCCTTTAATCTATTGATTGATTAAACTTATTCTTGCTTTTCCACTCTTTATTGTAAGTATAGAACAACTTTTTTGGCAATGAATATTTTGGGGACAATGCTTGAGAATAAGATGGGTGGTGATTTTCTTAAAACCCTGTATGTTGAATTATTGATATACATCAGAATAGAGGTAGCCAAGCGATTTGATATAAAGTGTATTATAGATGGATTCCTTAATCCAAAATAGCACAAGACACTTTTATATGTGTATAATTATAAGACATGTTCTTGGTACTGTTTACATGGTTACGTCTAGTACTTAATAGACATTGATTAAATATTTTTCTTGTTTATAATATCTATTGTGATGATAGTTTGCATATCTTGAACTTTTCCAATACTTTATTGGCACCAATGTATATGGATTTTTTCTAGTTCATCGTTGGCACCTACATATATTTTTTACTTCCCTCAAAATCTTTAAAATTATTAAAATATATTTGCTCATATAAAATTATTACTAAAATATAATGCAAATCATGCAATGCACATGAAATGCACGTGTAATGCACTACATTTGGTTATTAACTAGAACTAGTTTTAGTACTCGTGCGATGCACATATTTTTATTTTTTAATTATAACTATTTTTAGGAGTTCATCATAACAACTATAAATATAAATTGTAATTGATTATATTAAAAATACAGCTCATGATTAACTGAATGAAAAAAATTTGTAACAATTACACTATCCAATTTTTTACATATTTTTTGGGTGTGAATAATTTCTCCATCTTATTCGAACAACATAGTTGTAAAAGTATACTCGAAGACATATAACTTGTCAATAATGCTATTATTTACAAAATTTGTGATTAATTTTGACAAAAACTAATTAAAAATTTGATTTCACAATAGATTAGCCATTACCAAGTCTGATTAGTTTGCTAAATAGAATTAGATAGAGTTTGATTTTTTTTTTTTGGCATTAGTTACATCTGATCCCCATGAAATGCATTAGTTAGTCATGTAGTACTTCAATTTGTAAGAATATGGATAATTTTTTGTTATATACCAATGATGATGGCAATTTTACCTCCCTTCTGGGTATTTTACTAAAATATAACATAACAATGAAGGTTTTTTTTAATTGAACTTTTATTTACTGTTTAGAATCTCTTGAAAACATCTTATATTTTATTTTTATGTTGTTAATATGATACAATAGTCTAAGCGGAGGAAAACAAAAAAATACACATTTAGTTACATGGTATTCGTGATAACCTGAATATAACTTAATTTTATTCTAAAATATAACATTTATGATTGTTGTAAATCATTTATGTTTGGAAATAGGTTAGGCGCAACCAAAACTCTCAAATTTATTTTTTAGGTATGGATTTCCCAAAGGTGCTTTCTTTCAAATATATATATATATATATATATATATATATA
>JAKOGI010000774.1:355000-416346 GCA_029747015.1 Carnegiea gigantea | reverse complement strand
GGGCATAGCCCCTTAGGGGGCATCACCCCTTGGGGTGTGACGACGACGACGGTAATTGAAGACTGGAGATTTTGGTCCAAGGTGGAGATTGTTGGGTTTCATGGCCCAAAATCTCGAGTATCGGCACGGGGAGCCCATGTTGCACAGACACGGGCGTGCCAAGACGAAGAGCCGAAGACGAGAGGGACAGAAAATTGGCACGGGGGCACCGTGCCATGTGGCACGGTCGTGCCATGTGGCACTGGGTGACCGTGCCACGTGGCACGGTCGTGCCTCGGGTCTTCTCGCCGCCGCTTTCGGATGGCGGCTAGGGTTGCGCTTTGGTGACGGTTTTTTGGAAGGTGGTAGCTAGGGTTTTCAGGGGGAAACCCTACCTCGCAGACCCTATATAAAGGGGGTCTAGGGCCTTGTTTCAAAACACTTCAGTACTCATAAACACATTGAGAGGTAAAAGGCGTTTGTGAGAGATTACAATAGAGAGATTGTAATTCTGCTCTTTGATCGAATCACTGAGGTGATTGTGATCGTGGTGTACTTTCCTGCTCATAGTGAATTGTTCTGGTGCTGTCGCCGTCCGTGGTTTTCCCACATTGGGTTTCCACGTTAAATTCCTGTGTTCTTGTTCTCTTCCTATTGTTCTGTTGTTTATTGGTTGAATTTCTGATTTTCTATTGCATCCTATCGCTTCCGCTATACTGTTACTCTGATATTAATCCTAACACTTTGTTGTCCTCACTCTCCTATGAAGAAGCAGGTCGATAAAGTAAGTGATCGAAAGACAGGGGGATGGGGAGGAGGATGAAGAAGCAAGCCGTGAGGGAGGTGCAGAGCGAGATTATTGGGATGGGTAATGGAGCGGGGTAAAGGAGAGCGCGATCATTCTTCACTCTTGTCCTGAAAGGCCTGGTAAGAGCGTAATTAAAGATAGTAATTTGGGCAAAAAGTCAATTTTCGTGATTAGCTGCACACAATCAGAGTTCAATGCCTCGGGCTTTCTTTTACAAATTTGAGTTTGATTTCCATTAGCATGTTCTATTCAATTGCATTGATTGTGCACCCATTAGTTAAGTCGTTGGCATTACTTGTATTCTTCCCTGGCTGCTTGCATCCTCCCTGCACCATGCATGCAAATGAGTTAACATTAAATAATGTCACATCATACCTTTGCATCGGCTAGAATTTCCTTTATTCATTGGGTACATATCTTCTTTGGCGATGATTTATAATTCTTCCTGCTATTCTCTTTTCTTCCTTCCTAGTTACCCTAGGCTTTTACAGAAAATTGAAATGCATGGATCACATTATACCCCTAAGATTCCAAAGCTTGTATGGTGAGTGATTGAAGCTGTCATGCATGTGCTTAGAGCATCTTCTGTGGTAGTGCTTAAAGCATCTTCCACTGTACATTCCACAGTTTGGTCCTTCCTGAACACTTCATGTTCCTCCAAATTATGACTACTGCATTGTTGTGCTCGGACAACCAAACAGGTTACCGTTATACAATAATAGAAGTCAGCTATTTTTCCTTACATAATTCTTTTATACATCGATTGAGATAGTCGTAGAGATCTCTATGGTGCATTTTGCTAGTTTTCCTGAGAGATATAAGGCAACATCCTCCATGTTTCTTATAGAGGATAATGTTGTGGTTATTGTCGAATTAAAGTCGGTACTCACGATATCAGAATACATGTTTGAATTACTTCCTGCCACAATGTTTCCACCTAGGTTTTCGACGATAAACTTTGTCTCTTCCTTAGTTGCCACGCTTGAAGGTTGTGGGTTTGAGATAAGAATGTTTGATACTTCTCCCGAAGATCTTATATTCATCATTTCTACTTGAGGGGGTATTAGTTAGTTCTCCATGATCAAGTTGACTTTGTAAACCCATATTTCTTCCCTCATATTTTTCTTATATTGAGAATAAAATCTTTTTGGATTTTGCTTTTTTTAAATGGCAATAGATAAAAAATGGTGCTCCTTCTTCCCAAGGGTCATGTTCTTTTCGACTTATTATTTTAGAATATGTTTAAATAAATTAAATTTAGTAAAACATAAATTAACATGAGTAAGAATAAATTTAAATTGGTTTAATTCATTAAAAATAAACTCATTTAAGAAAAGTAAATTTAAAATTCTACAGAAATAAGTTAAAATATATCAAATTCAACAACAATAACTTCAGTTTAGCATGAATGAATTCAAATAAGTTCAAATCATCAAATATAAATGTAAACAGATTAAGTTCATATAATTTTATCAAGAAATTCAAAAAGAACAAGACCAAAGTTATTTGTTTGTGTCTTACTTCATATTGAGGTTCTTTTGGTTTGTTAGAAAAGAAATAGAATTAGATAGAAAAGATTTGTGAAAGAATGTGAAGAAACATGATTCTTCATCTCAAATGTTTCATGCAATCAATCAATATGTGGGTACACTACTCGTTGCAAATTGGTAACCATCACATCTATCACAATTCTCGCAATCTAATTCATACACGCTGTATTAACTGATTTGTATTGTTATTTTTTGCCTTGAATTTTTTATAGTTAGGAAATCTTAATAAATTAGTTGAAAATAGCTTTTCAAGGTATTGTTTGGTTTTCTCAAATTTTGCCACCGACTCAACACAAAGCGTAGACATGGCAAAAGTGACCCGAAACTTGAAGTCTGAACTAAACCATCTCAACCAATACCCAAACTGATAACTGAAATAGGTGAATCGATAATGACCTAAAATTTCAAATAAACTTATCTAGAATCAAACCAAACATATGACCCAATTAAGAAATGAACTGATTCATATCCAAATTGAATCAAACTTGGCCCGACTTAGACCCAAACCGATTCACGCCCAAACAGAAATGAGCTTAACTAGAATCAACCCAAATCAATTTAGACTTCAATCGATTCAGACCAAAACATTAATGATCTTTGAACCCGAACAATTCACCATGCTTATCAAGTTCCATCTCAGTACAAGAAAATGTGCAATGGACGAGGTTAAATATTGTCACCTTTTGGCCAGCCTTTGTTGTTTTGTGGCTCTTATGTTATTTGGTTATAGAATTTCTCTCGTTTAAACATAGTTTGACATTTATGTTGACCCATCGAGGCCTAACTGCAAGAAACAACTCATTCAAAAGTTAGAAATGTTGAGGAATCCGCAAGTAACCCGACCCGACTTATATCTAATCCGATCTCTAACCAATCTCGCCTTCTACCCCAAAATTGACCCGAATCTTGGACCCAAAATTAACCCGACTCATCCCTGAACTGGCCCAGAGTAGCACGACCCAAAGTTGAACCTGACGTGAACTTCACCCGACCTGTAATTGTAGCCAGCCCAAAAATAAGTTGGCTCGAAATGTACCTGAACTGAACCACACCGGATCTGTACTTGCATAAATGACTTGTTTGCAATGTCTGACAAAATGCTTAAGAAAACGTTAAGAGAATATCATTTAAATTGTCAAGTGCCCCTCCCTATTCCTCTCACCCTCTTCCCCTCAAGCAAAACCTTCCAAGCTTCCATTAATTCCCACAACCCCCATGTGCATATTTTCTATAATAAGCTGACCCTAACCTATATTTATTTATTTAAATCATATTTATTCATTTAATTAATCGTGTTTATTCATTTAATTAATCATGTTTATTGATTTAATTGGTCATGTTGATTTATTTAATCAAATCATGTTTATTAATTCAATTGCACCCAATTTATTTATTGAACGAATTCCATTATATTATTTAAAATTTTTCACCTTCATTTATCGTATTTAATCATTCCGATTGGAAGATATATCATTTGGGTCTCATTTTGCAATTCAAGTTTCATTGATTGTAAATTTCAGTTTCATTGATTGCAAATTTCAGTTTCGTTGATTGATTAAATATCAGGTGAATCGATAATTATGGTTTAAGAAATTATTATTATTATCATTATTACTACTATTATTATTGTTATTATTATTATGATTATAACCTTACAAAAATTTTATTTTAAGTTGTGAAAATTCAATCGCATACGGTTTACTTTCTTTCCCGGACCCAAACTGTATAAGCCCAATTTAGGCCCAACAAGTTACCACCTATTTTACTTAGTTAATTACCATCTTTATGCCTAGTTAGTAATTACCAAAAACTTCTTTTGGATGGTGAATATAAGCCAAGTATAAGAGATAATCACAAGACAACTTCAAGCAAACCCAACCACATACACATCTCTCTCTCTTCCTTCTTTCTCTAGCCACGACCCCCCTCCAGCTACTGCCCTGGCGTTTTTTGGCCACCAGTCAGCCACCAACCGACCACCCATTGCCACCCCTAGCCTTCCCCTAGCCACGGTAGTCCCCTCCCCCCCTTCCCTGCCCAAGCACAATCCCAACTCTATCACTCAAGCATCCAAGTGAGGTAACCCTAACCTCAGCCCATGGATTTTTTTTGAGTTTTATTGATTGTTTAAGTATGGCTTATGTTTATATGAACCACGTGATGGTTGTTATGCAATTTTTAATCATTTTAGTGATCTCTAAAGTTGTGGGTGATGAATTAGAAGTGTGGTCAAATGAGTTGAATCATAAAAGTTGAATCCAAGCTTGCTTGTTTTATTTGCTGTAATTTTGATATGGGTTATGTATATGAGGCCTTAAATGATCTTTTTATATCTGATTGTGGTGATTTGGAATGATTTCAAGTGAGGATTTATGTCAAAAAGGATGAGAAAGTTAAAACAGTGAAGGCTGAAAATTTTAGAAAAACGGGGCAGATTTTGGGATTAATCTGGTAATGATCAGCCCATGAAAAAATTATGAGTTTTGGTGGCTAGATAGTTTAGTGTGTTAGCTTTCAAATAAATTTTGAATCGCCTTAATCCGAGGTCCGTGGAAAAAGTTATGGTCGTTTTACCAAAACTGTGCAGAATGGATCAAAACTAACACACTTGTGTTGTTGTGCGAATCATATTTTGTGTTGTAAATGAAAGTTTTTCGAAACTTATTAATCTTTTCGTATTGGGGTTTTAGATCTCCATTTGAGATCAAGGGTGAAAGTCATGAATTTTTGAAATGAACTGACATGCTTTGGTGCAATTGGACTGTTATTGCAATTTCTATATAGCATATACTTGGAGGAAAATTCTGAACATTTTACTGTAAATTTTTCATATTATTTTTGAATTTCCTATAAGGTTTCATGAATTTTGGTTGAGTATTTTGAGTTTGGTGATTTTTGGAAGCTTTTGACTAATTGTGTAAAGAGCAATAATAAAGATTGAGTGAGAATGATCATGCACTCATTTTGTGTATTTTGGACCAAGTAAGGTCATTTAAGGGGGAAATGAATATTCATGGAGCTTTTAACTTGATTAATGAGAAAGAAGAAGATAAGTATACAATTTGGGCGCTTGTTTATGAGCTTTGAATCAATTATGGATTTTACAAAGAAAATGCCAAGTTTAGTAAACTTAGTAGCTTCTATTGAGTTCAATGACCCATTTGGGGTGGAGTTCTATATATAATGGATTTATGAATGAAATATGAGAAGCAGAGAGAGTTATGACTCGGAAATCATATTTATCAGACTAAGTTATTGCAGTTTATGCCATTTTAAATCAAGATATATCCCTCTTGACCTCAAACCTTTATTACTCACTTAATTCAGAATATATCAAATATATTTATCAAGCCAATCTAGTGTACTCGTTGTTATCTTGAACCAAGCTATACACAGTGAGCCTTGAACCCGTATCAGCAACCTATTTAAGAAAATGCCACAACCACTCTCTCAATTATTACCATCAAGGCTTTTTCCTTTGTAATCTCATTTACCTCATTGTGGACTATTTTACTTTTATTTACTTTATATCGGATTTAATTACTCTTATTAATTTGGTTTTGAAGTTATATTGAAATACTTAAGTTACGTATACCATTTAATTACTCAATTTCTATTATACATACTTTTACTTACTCAATTATATGAGTAAAGATCATTCACTGACTACACATACTTACAATGATATTTATGAAACAGAATCGAGGCTTAGTTATCATTCCCTATTATGCATAAGTTTTATCAAATCAAAACATATTTATCAAGTCAGATGACATTTATGAAACAGCTGACTTGTATCAAGCCAGATGACATTTTAAAAGATTTAAGGTATGTCCATTGCCTGTATCTTTAGAAAGCAGAATATGTTTATCAAGTTACAACTCTTAATGAGTTTATTAATAAATCAGTTAATACAGTGATTTGCCATTTAACTTGTGACCCCATCAGTTATCATCTATAGGGTGTCAGCCCATCATTTACCCGTGTGACTTTAGGCCAAATCTTGATCGAATTGGTAGGTGGACACCTATGTATAGATGATATCATTGAAAGGGGTTCACATCCAGATAATAATGAGCAATTCAGTTTCATATTACTTTCTTTTTATTGTTATTGTGAACTAAATGAATTGCAAAAGCGGGTACCCATCAACAGTGTTTCTATGCTCATTTTACAATACAGGAATGCATGTAGTGAGTTTTTACTCACATTTTTGGGTTGTTTTCATGTTTTTTATTTTAGGTGATGAAGTATCACATGTTTCTCCTTTTAGCTAGCCTTTTGGAAGTCATCAGATGCTCACAGTAGATTCATCATAGCATGAATGCTGGGATCGACCTCAGGGTCAAGTTGGGTCTATATTCAATATACTTGTGTAGTGTGGAGTGCGAGTTAGCACATGGTATGATTAAGTCGATGGTATTGAAGTTGAACTATTATGGACTTTGGTCTTGAAGTGTTTCAGTTTAATAGATTTTATAATTGTAAACATGAGTTGCAAGATTAAATGATTTCAGTGAGTCTTATCGTTATCAGGACGGCGGTAGCGCCTTCTATTATTAAGTCTTCCGCTGTAATTTTTCGTAAATCATGTCATTAGCATTTTGGGGGCGTTATATTTTCTAGCAAGCTCCCATTTCCGGGTGAAAATTCAAGGGCTATTGAGTCACTCTAGAAGGGAGGTAAATAGGGTGATGATCAAAGTCACAAAATAATCAAAATAAAATGCGGAAAAGTAAATGTGGACAAGACACATGTACTTTTTAATGAAGTTAGCCTTAACCAGGATTAGTCCTCGCCTAGAGTTTCATAACTCTAGGGTTAACCCAATTTTATTAGGAGAAATTATACAACTCTAGAGTACACCTACTCCGAGTTCCATGCCACAAGTTGATACTTCAACAAGTCATTAGTAGAGTTGACCCTTTAACTCTAAGTATCCCATCCAATTACAACTAAAATAATAGAATTCAATAAATTAAGCGAACAAGAGAATGATATTTGCAAATGTGACTCTCAGTTCTTGTTTTTTTTGCTTGTGTTCTGTTTTTTCGTGTTTCTCAACCTTTAAGTTGCTTCAATATTTATAGCCAGATATAATGAAGTCGTAGGTAAGTAGTCATTGCCACCAAATCAGAAAGTAGTATCTGCAGCCGATTTCGAGGCCTTGAAAAACAGTTTAAGCCCTTGAGAATTCTGCAGTTTGACAAATCTGGTTAATGCTCTCAGCAACAGTTAGATTCATATTTTAGAGCTGATTAGTGGATTCTCTAAGAATAATTTGCAATTGCTTTCCATAAATCAAGCAAGTATCAAGCACTAATTTCTACCAAATCAATCTGTGATCCCTAAAATCTTGTTAAGCAAATATCAAGGAAGATTAGAATTGTGTTAAGCATATATCTTTAATAATGGGGCATATATTATCTCATAATCTCATAATCAAATTTGAATCACAAAATAGAAAATCATAGAGATCGCATATTCAAATTTGAATACTAAATTATCTCAAAGATATTATGAGACCTTATATAAAATCAATTAAGTAATACTAACATGCTAATATCAACTTAAAAACATAGCAGATGTAACCAACATTAATTCTAAGGTGGATCCAATTATAAAATAATAAATATATCAATGGACGAACTCCTTTTTGTCTTTTATCAGAATATATTAATAAAACACATTGTAAGATTAGAGAAGCTAACATCGGGAAACTGTATTTTCTAGTGAAACATGTCGTTTGCATTTTTTCTGGCAAGAACCTTCACCAATGACATCCCCATCTACCTCTTTATGTCTTGTTCCGGTGAAATGAGGACCGTTACCCCCTCCATAGTCTCCGTGCAATTCCTGGTGAGAAGATACCTCCAAGCAATATGGTTGTACCACGAACCTCCTTGCTTCTATCATTGTTAGCTCCAAGTGAACTCCTACTTAGTAGATGCACCTTCATCAACTTTACCAAGTCAAAGACTCAAAGGTATGAAATCACTAAGGCTCTGTTTGGTCCTTAGAAACTTTGACAGAAAGAACAATTGAAAGAAAAAAAGTGTGAAGGAAAAAAGGTAGGGAGAGTGAGCTTTTTCCTCTCTTGTTTGGATTGAGGAAAAAGTTGAAGAATTTGGATGAGAAATTTAAATATTGATGAATTATTTAAATTACGTTGATATCATCTAAGTAATGTGATATTGGAGGAGGTCGTGAATTCTTTTTGGAACTTTTCCCAAACTTTCCTCACAGTTTTATGAATAAAATTTTATCACTTGTTTCTAATAATTTTTTCACCTAATTTTACTACATATTTTTTTATTTATGATTTTCTCTAAATGAAACACAAGAAAAAAAAAGTTGCTTTCACAAAATTTCTACTTTCTATCAAATTTTTCAATGTCTAAACGGGGCCTAAAGTTTCAACAATTTGACACAAATGCGTGTACAAATGACTAGGAAACCCGTCAAAAAAGAATTAAACCTGAACATGCCCATCTCAAACCTCTTTTTTCCACTAAATCAAAATATTTCATCTTTATTTGAAAATGCAAAAGAAAAGTTCAAGAGTTACTTAAACAAAGGTCTGCGAATTATGCATTGCTTATCATATACACAAAATTTTGCTTGACATGTTGAAATTTGTACCCAGATTTTTGGTTATAAATTGCGGCACTAATCACATTGAACAACCTCTCAAAATCCAGAGACCTTGGAAACTAAGGGGTATATCAAATGGTAACCACATAAAAATTGAAGGCCAATGGTCAAGTTACTACAAGAGGACAGGGTCTCATTAGAAGAAAATGAGGGGACGCATAGGATGTGGGTCGGGGACTTCTCGATGGAAAAATAAAAAACTTTTAGCCACGTTAGCGACGATGACCTTTTGGTTGATGTCGGTGCTACGTAGGTTGGGGCGTCACTAGCTACGGGGATGTCACTAGAAACTGGTCAGATGCTAATAGGCAGCAATCGGAAAAAATGGAAGCTCGTTGTTTGGGGGAGAGTTAGAAATGCCCAGTCAAGACTCAGGTAATCAGATTGCATTGTTGATCAAACATCTTAAAAAATTATTTTTTCCTAATATTATACAATTTTATTAAATGTAGAATTACAATAAAGTGAAATTACAAAAATCAATGACATAGATCAATAAATGTCAAATGGACGGTCAAGATTGCGAGATTCATGATAGTTACGAGTGCTAAAAATATTTAGTCCCTGAACTTTCACTCTGAGGTGGAAAGTGCCCTTGAAGTACGAAATTGAAGTTAATACCCTTGACTGGGAATAGACTTCCACCCAATTCTTCTGACTGGTGACGTGGCTTGTTAGAAAACAATGACTTGGCCTATTTGATGACTTAGCAGCTGGTTTTTTTTAAAAAAAGAAATAATGATGTGATATTTCTTATAAGGAATTTGAAGGGACAATTATTAATATTAACACGAAAAACCTTTCTCTTTCAAACTGAAGTCTACAACTCAATTCAGTCTGCGACTCAAAACCAGTTAGTTGGGCAAATTCACAATTTTACAATTGAATTGAGAAGTTCACTACAATCAGGTAAGGATTTCTTTCATGATGTGTTGATGATGTAGGATCCTACACGTTTTGTCTCCTAGGTCTGCATGTCGTCTGTTTATGCTTCACCATCCGTCTAGCAATACTTCAACAAAAAAGGAATTGCTTTCTTAGTTAACTTCAATCATGCTTGAAAATTCAGAGTTATAAAAAGATGTATGCATGCGCTTGGAGTTTTAGGTTAGCATAATTTGTGTCAATTGAATAAAAACAAAGGAGGCATAGTGCCTCCAAAAATGAAAAAAAGAAGAAGAAAGAAAAGAAGATAAATACAATTGAAAAGGAGCACAATTCATTTGAAATTATGACAAACTAATAAAAAATTAAACAAATAAATTTGTCATTAAGTATATTATATACTACAAGGCATTAAATTAAGTCACATCATTTTTCTGATTGTCATGTCACTTTTTCAAATGCCACATCATTTAATGGTATAAGAAAAATGCACAACTAAAAAAGTTGAAAACAACGACGGAATTTTTTAACGACGGAAGTGGCGACGGAAATGGCGGAGAAGAACAACATCAAAAAAAAGTCAGATGATGCGATGAACTGGGCGACAGAAAAATAAGTCTGTCGCCAAAATTCAGTGTCACCGGCGGAAATTCCGTCGCCTAAATAAAAAAAATTAAATTTTTTTATGGGCGACGGAATGCCCGTCGCCTTCGTTTAAAAAAATTAAATTTTTTTATGGGCGCCGGAATTTCTGTCGCCCATAAAAGAAAATTAATTTTTTTTCATGTGGGCGACGGAATTTCCGTCGCCCGGTCCGTCGCCTCCCAATTCAAGTGAATCAGCTCTCTGGTTCAGTCACTCGACGCATGCAACAGAGAGGAAGAGAGAGAGAGGCCTTCGCCTTCGCCCGCGCCACCCACCCCACCTTCGCCAACGCCACCCACCGGCCGGCCGCCCCGTTCGCCGCTGTCGTTGGCCTTCCCCCACCGTCGCCGACCGCCGCCGGCCCTCCGTCGCCCCTCTTGTCTGTTGTTTTCAACACATTTGAGGTGAGTTCTTCAACTAAATTAGTTGTAATTTGTACAAATATTTGTATTAGATTGTTAAAATTTCAAAGTTAGTTCAAATTTATGTTAAAATGTGGTGTTTGTGTGAGATTATTGCTTTAGTTTGCTTCAAGATTGGGGTAAATGCGATTTAGGATTTAGGTTTGGTAGTTTGAAGTTAAAGTTTGATAGGTTGGTGGAATGAAATAGCTTAATTAATGATGTTGTTGAAATGTACTAGCAGTTTATCCTACCTCATCTATCTATGCTTTGAATATGAATGCTTGTACTTTTTGATATCATGAAGCAAGCTGTGAATGAAGTAGAGCACCCTTAATCATGAAAATAAATGAAATGAAGAGATCTCGATTTTGGGGGTTGGGTGTCTGGAATTGTATTGCTCACCTCTATCTATTATTACCCCTGGGAGAATTAGAACCTGTCATTTGTTTGTTTATTGAATCATTTGCTTGTAAGATGAACTTATGATTCTATTAGCAATTTAGCATGGGTCGGGTTATCTTTATGCATGGGTAATAGGGTGATTTCACAAACTGTTTGGGATGAGTTGTTTGTGTTTTAATAGGTACAATAGAATCCAACTTTAGAAGCATAGTGAAGTAATTGCAGTTATTGATAGCATGATGCAATAGGTGAATGAAATAGGCATCCATAATCATGTGAATAAATACTTTTTCTGCCTTATACATTGGATTTCTCTTTGTTGAATGATTGCTTTTCCTTCCTGATACACTAAATTTTGATTTGGAAGCACCAGTCAATCTATTCTATCATCTTTTTGGTCCAGTTTAGTGTATTTTCTGTCATCAGTTTGTTGTGATTCAAGTTAGTTTCCTATGAGTTGGTTGTATCATATTATATGCATTTATTAGCTGAAACAAGTATATGTATTTGCTGAAATAAGTATATGTATTTCATCTTTTATATCTTAAAGTTGTGTAGCAGTTTATCCTACTTAATCTATGCATGCTCTGAATGTCAGTAATTGCAGTTTATGATATCATGATCCAAGCTGTGAATGAAACAGAGCATCCTTAATCATATAAATAAACTAAATGATATGGCCATGATCATGTTGAGACAGCATTAGAGCATGGAAGTTTATTTTTTGTTCCTTGTTGCTTTGGGGATGAAAATAATAATATTAAATTCGATTTTACTGGGTGCCCAAATGATGTAGTGCTCTGAGTCGTACTCCACCCTTGTGCTGCCACCTGAAAAGGTCAACAACACCGCCATCTAGATAGGCCAAATCCTATTGTACTGGTGCCCCCACACTGCCAATGCTCTACTCAGGCGGAGGTGCGAGGTGGTGGAGGCGCTGTCTTTTGAGGAGTATTGGCTTTTTCAGAGTTGTGGGGGCAGATGGGGGTTTTGGAAATGCGACAGAGGAAGGAGGATGTCACACAACCCCCCCGTTGGCGGCGCATGTTGTGTATGCGCGACCCCTCCCAACAGATCTGATGGGTTCATGGTGGTTTATAGATTTTCTCAAATGTTGGACTGTATTTCAAGTTTTTATATCTCTTTATCTGTTCCAGGGTTGCTATTATGTACTTCTATTTAATTAGAAGATTTTTAGGCTTCAAATTATGTTGTTCATATGCAGTGTGAAAGTTTGTTCTGTGCTTATGGGAAATTAGATTCATGTTAATCCACCAAATAGACAACTACTGTGTTGATATAACCTCAGGCTTTATTGTTATGGTTATTTAGCGGAACAAATACTCTAATTGTAGTTGGTCAATTTAGAATACTTTTGAATTTTCAGACATGTCTTCATATTTTATGTTGGAAATAGGCCAAAAAGATCACTAATGTCTTGAAGGGTAAAGTGTACGTGCAGTAATCTGGTATGGTAGAAATTTTTAGGTGTGTTTAAACATGAGTCCTGAGGAGGGGAGGGTATTGCATACCTACAATGTGCACAATCGTTTTTAGTCTCTCTTCACTGCTATAATCCGCACAAACGCATATATTCTCAGTCTGCCTTATCATTCAAAGGTTTCAAAGTCAGCATGTGAAGTCATCAATATTGAGTTTGATTTTGGGGGGGGGGGGGACCATGCCTGGAGTGTTTAATGGGTTGGCTATGTGTCTTGATTGTGGTGCCTGTTGTTATTCTTCTGCTCCGAATCTGTGTTATCAATTTAGGGTCACAGATCTGAATTTGTGTATAGTTTCATTGTGTTAACAACGATTAACATGAGATGTGTATGTAGAAAGATATTACCTAGTGATTTTTCAATTACGTGAACAGCAGCAAAACAGCATGTAGGAAGGTTTTGGAGATTCAGTTGTATAGGTCTGTGTGGTGGAGTTCTGGAGTTGCCGTGAGTGTAGAGTTTCTTTTGGTTTTTTTTTTTCTTCCCCACAATCTCTGGTGTTGGAACGTGGGTGGTTAGTTTCTTGGGCAGCTGTGCATTTCTTTTTTTTTTTTAATGTTGCAGTTTGATCGCTGGTTGGTTGCTGGAAATTGGGGGGGTCTGATTTTTTTTTTTTTGGGCAGTTCCTTGGTTATAGCATGTTGTGGGGGCTTACTTGAAATTTAAATTATGCTGTAAAGATTACATTTGGCGGGATTGCACGAAAATGCTGGAAATCATTAATCCTAAATTCTCATGGTTTTACCCATATTCTTGTTTGTAAGATAAAAGATTTGCTATTAGCTCCACGCGCTTTTAATTCCATCCATTTTCTGTTGTTTCTCTCTCTTCCTCTGCAGCTTCTTTCACAATATTGACTTTTCTCTTTACATTTTGACCTTTGTTCTTCAATTTTGAGTTCTCCTTGTTTAATTATTGTTGATTTCAGTTGTGCCCGTGGAAATCTTTGGTTGGTTTGATTTTGATGATATTTTGGTGATTTTCTCGCTCATTTTTGTGCTTGATTGTTCTACTATAAGTAGGGCCAACAAAAACCCATACCCGCTTAAAATATATTAAATTTAAACCAGTGAATATGGGCATTGTTGGAAATTATGATTCAAAATTAAAACCTTTTTATTATATATATATATATATATATATATATATATATATATATATTATTTGCAAATTATTTGAATAAATTTGCAAATACTTTGTATGGTGTTTTAAAATGACAGTTTGAACTGATTTATTATCATTATTATTACTATTCCAACTATGTGGATTTATTTAAATTAATCCTGATTTTCTTCTATTTTCATGGGATTGCTTTGAACTAATTTAAACCACTTGCTGATTTAATGGAATGGCTGAATTATTCAAATCTGTGGTTGCTTTGAACTAGTTTTATGGAACAAGCAGTTAGTAGAAACGTACAACCATGTTTCTTCCACTTTAAAAGGAAAGCTGGCAAGTTGATTGGCACATCACATCAACCTGAGCATTCACAATAAAAAGGCATCCAGCCTCATTTCGTCTGGCTAATTCAACGAAAGGCTTTCCCAGTTTTCTATTCCTCTACATAATTAGCATTGTTCAGTTTTCAGTTCATTGGTTTTGTTAATTTTGTTGAGGAAGGTTTCAGTTTACTTCCAAATCTTTTTCATCCGCAACTTTATTTAATCTTCAAGTGAGCATGGAGTTGATTTGGCTCGGGGTTGTAATCACTCCATTCGATAAGAATCGTCGAGTTGTCGAATCTTGGGGGACGACTACATCTTCAATATTCAACCAGTACAGTAGGGGCATTTCCTCTCTAAAGAGAGCGCTACGGCATACTTCGACCCAGGCTATTCTTACCTTATTATTATTATACTTTTGTCAAGTTGTTATTCGTATCTGTTGCTATTTCCCAGTTAATAGAATTTCCATTTGTGCTTATTTTATCAGTTTTGTACTTTAATTTCTTTCTTTTTATTTTCCAATAAGTTTAGAGAGGAAATCTCTGCTTTCTACTAATTTGGAAAAATGGATGCTTTAAAGGCCTTGACCAGCAAACCTAAAAAATTCGATGGAAAAAACTTCTTATGTTGGCAATAACAGATGAAGTCTTGGTTAACTGAATTAGGCATGTTCTCTATAATCCAAGACGATCTTGAAGAGCAAGATGGAAAGTCTGACAAAACTCCTATTAATGGAGATGTTTGTAAAAAGGATGATGTTGCTGACAAAGATATAACTTGCCATGGTCGTATTTTAAGTGCTTTATCTGATAATAATAATAATCGTATTTTTTGTCGTACCAAAACTGCTTGTGATTTATGGACTGCTTTGGACCAAAGATATGCTACTGCTGAAAAGGGTCCTGTGAGAGTCAATATTATTGATTGGTTTGATTTTCACTTTGTTGATACCAAAAATTTGTCTGATCAGTTTCATAATTTTGAAAACTTGGTCTATGAGTTGAAAATGAAAGGAGTTGAACAAAGTGAGTCTGTCTATGTTGCTTTTGCTATTAAAAAGTTGCCCCCATCTTGGTCTAAATTTGCGGAAGGTCTTCGACAGAAGTTTGATCAATTTGCTTTAGATGATTTGTTTTTTGCTTTAAGAATTGAGGATAAACATTGTTCTTCTAAAAGTCAAAAATCTGATTTCCAAGTGAAGGCTCTCACAGTTGAAGGTTCCCACAAACCTAGGCATAATAAATTTAAGAAAAATGGTCCTAAAAGATTTTTTGGGAATGGGGGTAGTAAGTTGAATGACAATAAGGCTAAAGGTAATAATCAAGGTAGAAGGCCATGTTGGGTATGTGGAGGCACGAACCATATTGCGAAGGATTGTTACTTTCGTCATGGTCAGAATAGGAAGCCTCCTAAAGGTCAATTGCCCCCTAAACCACAAGCCAATGTCATGACTGTGGGGGCCACCTCCGATTCCCCAGCTAATATGTATGTTGCTGGTAGCCCAGAATTAAATTCAATTTTTAACTCAAGTGATTGGTGGATAGACTTTGGGGCTAATGTTCACGTGTCCGTTGATAAAAACTCATTTTTATCATATCAGGTATCAGACACAAGAACTGTAAGCATGGGGAATGAGAGTGTGGCTCAAGTCCTAGAAGATGGCCAAGTCAAGTTAGAGTTGTCATCTGGAAAATTTCTTAAATTAGATGGTGTTTACCATGTTCCTAACATTAGGAAAAATTTGATTAGTATGTCTTTACTAGATCGTCATGGTTATAATGTTAATTTCGGTTCCAATAATGTTGTAATTAGTAGACATGGTCAATTTGTTGGTAAAGGTTTCTTATTAGATGGTTTATATCGATTGAGTGTAATGCCTTCTTCTAGTAATGCAATTTCTGATTCATAATTTTCTATCGCTAATATTGAATGTTGTGATACTTGGCATGGTAGACTTGGACATGTGAATAAAAATACCCTTAAAAAGATGATGCAGCTTGACTTAATCCCTAAATCTCTTGTGATTTTAAATGATAGATGCCAAGTTTGTGTGGAGGCTAAACAACCAAGAAAGCCTTTTAAATATGTGGAGAAAAATATTGTTCTACTAGAATTAATTCATAGTGATGTTTGTGACAGTCAATGCGTTTTGACTTGCAGTGGTAGTTAGTATTTCATAACCTTTATTGATGCTTTTTCTAAGTATTACTATACTTATTTGACTAGCTGTAAGAGTGACCTGTTTGATAAGTTTAAAATTTATAGAGTTGAAGTTGAGAATCAGCTAGAAAAGAAAATAAAAATTCTAAGATCTGATAGAGGTGGCGAGTATGCTCCTACCGAAATGGGAGATTTTTGCAAAGAACACGGTATAGTTCATGAGGTAACTCCTTATGCACCACAATCAAATGGTGTAGCTAGAAGAAAAAAAATAGAACTTTGCTTGATATGGTTAATGCTATGCTTCTTAGTTCTGGTTTGCCTAATAATTGTTGGGGTAAAGCTTTATATTCTGCTTGTTTAATTCTTAATAGAGTGCCTTTTAAGAGTTCTGGAAAAAAACCCCTTATGAGTTCTGGATAAATAAAAAGCCTTCTCTTAAATATCTAAAAGTGTGGGGGTGTTTGGCTAAGGTGAATATTTCTATTGTGAAGAAAAGGAAGATTGGCCCTAAAACTGTTGACTCTATTTTTGTTGGTTATTCTTTGAATAGCACTACTTATAGATTTTTGATGATTAAGTCAAAAGTTTCTGAAATTTCAAATAATACTATTGTTGAGTCTAGGGATGCAGTTTTCTTTGAGAATATTTTTCCCATGAAGAATAAACTGTCTAGACCAATTTGTAAAGAGTCATATTTTGATTCTGGTTTGAATAAAGAAGGTGGTCTTAATGATCAAGCATGTAATGAACCTAGGAGGAGTAAAAGGAGAAGAATGAATAAATCTTTTCGTGACGATTTTTACACGTTTTTGCTTGAAGATGATCCTAAAACTTATAAAGAGACTATGTTGTCTATTGATGCTCCTTTTTAGAAACAAGCTGTAAATGATGAAATGGATTCCATTATGGTTAATAAAACATGGGTGCTAACTGAACTTCCACCCGGTTCTAAAATGCTTAGGTGTAAATGGATGTTTAGAAAGAAACTTAGAACTGATAGTTCAATAGAAAAATTCAAGGCAAGATTAGTAGCTGAAGGCTACAATCAGGAAAAAGGAGTTGACTTTTTTGATACTTATTCACCTGTTTCTAAAATTGCTACTATTACAGTATTGATTGTTATTGCTTCTATTTATAAATTGCAAATTCACCAAGTGGATGTAAAAACTGCATTTATGAATGGTGAATTAGAAGACGAAATTTATATGAAACAGCCAGAAGGATTTGTAATGCCTGACCAAGAGAATGAAGTGTGTAAACTTGTAAAGTCTCTTTATGGACTAAAACAAGCTCCTATGCAATGGCATGAAAAATTTGATAAAGTAATGTTGTCTAGTGGTTTTCAGATTAATAAAGGCGACAAGTGTGTATATGTGAAACTTGTGAAAAATTCTTGTGTCATGCTTTGCCTCTATGTTGATGATATGTTGATATTTGGCAGTGATACGCATGCAATAAATGACACGAAGAAATTCTTGAAGAATAATTTTGATATGGAGGACCTTGGTCTAGTTGATGTTATTTTGGGTATTAAAATTATAAGAGATGGTGATTCAATTACCTTGACTCAATCACATTACATTGAGAAATTACTGAAAAATTTTAATTAATATGATGTGAGCCCTTATCTACCCCTCTTGATCCAACCATTAGTTTGAAAAAGCATAAAGGTGCTAGTGTCTCTCAATATAAATATTCCCAAATAATTAGATCATTGTTGCACTTGATGAACCATACCAGACCAGATATTGCTTGTACTATTGGGAGATTGGGTAGATATACACAAGTCCTAATAGTTCTCATTGGACCGCATTAGAGAGGGTTCTAAAATATTTGAAAGGGACTATGGACTATTTTGTTCATTATACTGGTTTTCTTGCTATTTTAGAAGGTTATAGTGATGCCAATTGGATCACTGATTCACAAGAAACTAAATCAACCAGTGGCTATGTTTTTACACTAGCAGGTGGTGCAGTTTCTTGGAAATCTGCAAAATAGACAATAATGTCACAATCTGCCATAGAGGCAGAGTTAATTGCTTTGGATGCTGCATGCACAGAAGCTGAATAGCTTAAGAGTTTGATTAATGATATTCCTTTATTACCTAAGCCTGTTCCTCCTATTTCTTTATATTGTGATGGTCAAGTAGCTATTGCTAGAGCCAAAAGTAAATATTATAATGAGAAAAGAAGACATTAAACTATAAGGCACAAATCTATAAGACATGCACTTTCTCATAGTGTGATTTCTGTTGACTTTGTCAGGTCAGAAAACAATATTGCAGAGCCGCTCACAAAGGGACTAACGTGTTAGAAAGTTGTTGAATCATCGAGGGGAATGGGATTGAAGCATATAAAATAAGTCAACAGAGTGGAAACCCATCTTCGGAGGTATGGCGATCCCATGAATGAGGTTCAACAGGTAGAACAAAACTGCTTTTACGGTTAACTTGGAAGAGCACAACTTATATAATATTTCAGTGGGGTTTTTCCGAGTCCCATTCCTATGATGATGGTGCTCTTAATGAGTCCAAAGTCATATACTTGCGGGGTGGTTTAGTCACAGATCGCCCTTGGAGGATTCACCTAGTGAGTGTGGTAGTGGGGTCGCTACTATGGGAACTTGGCTACTCTCCAAAGGCGCTCATGATACGAGATTCCTACGCATGACCGGAACACGCACCACTGACAGAGCCAAGGTGACAACATGTACCATCTATGGCGTGATTCAAAATCTAACAAAAGGACGTAGTTCAAGGTATTATACCACTACTGTTCCTTTGGATGGAAAATCACTCTCACTAAGTGTTGGTTCAAACCCGAAAGGTACCATACACCGATTACATGGTATTATATGCTCATTTGAAAATTATATATATATATATATATATATATATATATATTATAATATATATATATATATATATATATATATATATATAGACACACACACACATATATTTCCTTGTTTTATTTTTAAAACATGTGGGGGATTGTGGAAATTATGATCAAAAATAAAACCTTCTATTGTATTATATATATATATATATATATATATATATATATATTATTTGCAAATTATCTGAATAAATTTGCAAATACTTTGTTTGGTGTTTTAAAATGATAGTTTGAACTGATTTATTACCATTATTATTACTATTCCAACTATGTGGAGTTGTTCAAACTAATCGTGATTTTCTTATATTTTTATGGGATTGCTTGAACTAATTTAAACCACTTACTAATTTAATGGAATGGCTAAATTATTCAAATCTGTGGTTACTTTGAACTGGTTTTATGGAACAAGTAGTTATTGGAAACATGCAGCCATGTTTCTTCCACTTTAAAAGGAAAGTTGGCAAGTTGATTGCCACGTCACATCAACCTGGGCATTCAAATTAAAAAGGCATCTAGCGTCATTTCCTCTTGCTAATTCGATGAAAGGCTTTGCTAGTTTTCTATTCCTCTATATAATCAGCATTGCTCAGTTTTCAGTTGGCTGGTTTTGTTAATTTTGTTTGAGGAAGGTTTCTGTTTACTTCCAAATTATTTTTCCTCCACAACTTTATTTAATCTCCAAGTGAGCGTTGAATTGAAATTTAGCTCGTGGTTCTAATCAATGCATTCAATAAGAACTATCGGATTGTCGAATATCGGGAGAGGGCTACATCTTTGATATTCGACTAGTGCAGTGGGGGCATTTCCTCTCTAAAGAGAGCGCTACGGCGTGCATCGACCCAGGCTATTCTTATCCTATTATTAATATACTTTTGTCAAGTTGTTATTCGTATCTATTGCTATTTCCCAATTAGTAGAATTTCCCTTTGTGCTTGTTTTATTAATTTTGTACTTTTAATTATTTCTTTTTATTTTCCAACAAGCTTAGAGGGGAAATCTCAGCTTTCTACTAATTTGGAAAAATGGATGCTTTAAAAGCCTTGACCAGCAAACTTGAAAAATTCAATGGAAAAAACTTCTTATGTTGGCAACAATAGATGCAGTTTTGGCTAATTGAATTAGGCCTTTTCTCTATAATTCAAGATGATCTTAAAGAGCAAGCTGGAAAGTCTGACAAAACTCCTACTAATCAAGATGTTTCTAAAAAGGATGATGTTGCTGACAAAGATGTAATTTGTCATGATCGTACTTTAAGTGCTTTATCTGATAATGTTTATCGTATTTTTTGCCATAGCAAAATTGCTTGTGATTTATGGACTGCTTTGGACCAAAGATATGCTACTGCTGAAAAGAGTCTTGTGAGAGTCAGTATTAATGATAGGTTTGATTTTCCGTTTGTCGATAACAAAAATTTGTCTGATCAGCTTCATGATTTTGAAAACTTGGTCTATGAGTTGAAAATGAAAGGAGTTGAACAAAGCGAGTCTGTCTATGTTGCTTCTGCTATTAAAAAGTTGCCACCATCTTGGTCTAAATTTGCTGAAGGTCTTAGACAAAATTCTGATTAATTTTCTTTAGATGATTTGTTTTCTGCTTTGAGAATTGAGGATAAACATCGTTCTTCTAAAAGTCCAAAATCTGATTTCCAAGCGAATGCTCTCACAGTTGAAGGTTTCCACAAACCTAGGCAAAATAAATTTAAGAAAAATGGTCCTAAAAGATTTTTTGGGAACGGGGGTAGTAAGTCGATTAACAATAAGACTAAAGGTAATAATCAACGTAGAAGGCTATGTTTGGTATATGGAGGCATGAACCATATTGCGAAGGATTGTTACTTCCGTCATGGTCAGAATAGGAAGCCTCCTAAGGGTTAATTGCCCCCTAAACCACGAGCCAATGTCGTGACTGTGGGAGCCACCTTTGATTCCCTAGCTAACAGGTATGTTGCTGGTAGCCCAGAGTTAAATTCAATTTTTAACTCAAGTGATTGGTACGTAGACTCTGGGGCTAATGTTCACGTGTGCGCTGATAAAAACTCATTTTCATCGTATCAAGTATTAGACACAAGAACTGTAAGCATGGGGAATGGGAGTGTGGCTCAAGTCCTAGGAGAAGGCCAAGTTAAGTTAGAGTTGTCATCTGGAAAATTTCTTAAATTAGATGGTGTTTACCATGTTTCTGACATTAGGAAAAATTTGATTAGTATGTCTTTACTAGATCTTCATGGTTGTAATGTTAATTTCGGTTCCAATGAAGTTGTAATTAGTAGACATGATCAATTTGTTGGTAAAGGTTTCTTGTTAGATGGTTTATATCGATTGAGTGCAATGCCTTCTTCTAGTAATGCAATTTCTGATTCATAATTTTCTATCGCTAATATTGTATGTTGTGATACTTAGCATGGTAGACTTGGACATGTGAATAAAAATATCCTTAAAAAATGATGCATCTTGACTTAATCCCTATATCTCCTGTTATTTTAAATGATAGATGCCAAGTTTGTGTGGAGGCTAAACAACCAAGAAAACCTTTTAAATCTGTGAAGAAAAATACTGTTCTTCTAGAATTAATTCATAGTGATGTTTGTAACATTCAACATGTTTTGACTCGTGGTGGTAGTTAGTATTTCATAACCTTTATTGATAATTTTTCCAAGTATTGCTATACTTATTTGACTAGCTGCAAGAGTGACCTGTTTGATAAGTTTCAAAATTTATAAGGCTGAAGTTGAGAATCAGCTAGAAAAGAAAATAAAAATTCTAAGATCTGATAAAGGTGGTGAGTACGCTCAAAATTTATAAGGCTGAAGTTGAGAATCAGCTAGAAAAGAAAATAAAAATTCTAAGATCTGATAGAGGTGGTGAGTATGCTCCTGCCGAACTGGAAGATCTTTGCAAAGAACATGGTATAGTTCATGAGGTAGCTCCTTCTTACGCACCACAATCAAATGGTGTAGCTAAGAGAAAAAATAGAAGTTTGCTTGATATGGTTAATGCTATGCTTCTTAGTTCTGGTTTGCCTAACAATTGTTGGGGTGAAGCTTTATATTCTGCCTGTTTAATTCTTAAGAGAGTGCCTTTTAAGAATTCTGAAAAAACTCTTCATGAGTTGCGGAAAAATAAAAGGCCTTCTCTTAAATATTGGAAAGTGTGGGGGTGTTTGGCTAAGGTGAATATTCCTATTGTGAAGAAAAGAAAGATTGGCCCTAAAACTGTTGACTGTGTTTTTATTGGTTATTCTTTGAATGGCGCTACTTATAGATTTTTGGTGATTGACTCAAAAGCTTCTAAAATTTCTAATAATACTACTATTGAGTCTAGGGATGCAGTTTTCTTTGAGAACATTTCTCCCATGAAAAATAACTGTCTAGACCAATTTATGAAGAGTCTCATTCTGATTCTACTTTGAATAAAGAAGGTGGTCTTAATGATCAAGCATGTAATGAACCTAGGAGGAGTAAAAGGAGAAGAATGAATAAATCTTTTGGTGACGATTTTTATATGTTTTTGCTTGAAGATGATCCTAAAACTTCTAAAGAGGCTATGTTGTCTATTGATGCTCCTTTTTGGAAACAAGCTATAAATGATGAAATGGATTCCATTATGGTTAATAAAACATGGGTGCTAACTGATCTTCTACTCTGTTCTAAAGCATTTAGGTGTGAATGGATGTTAAGAAAGAAACTTAGAACTGATGGTTTAATAGAAAAATTCAAGGTAAGATTAGTAGTTGAAGGCTACAATCAGGAAAAAGGAGTTGACTTTTTTGATAGTTATTCGCCTGTTTCTAAAATTACTACCATTAGAGTATTGATTGCTATTGCTTCTGTTTATAAATTGCAAATTCACCAAATGGATGTTAAAACTGCATTTTTGAATGGTGAATTAGGAAGAAGAAATTTATATGAAACAGGCAGAAGGGTTTGTAGTGTCTAGCCAAGAGAATAAAGTGTGTAAACTTGTAAAGTCTCTTTATAGACTAAAACAGGCTCCTATGCAATGGCATGAAAAATTTGCTAAAGTAATGTTGTCTAGTGGTTTTCAGATTAATAAAAGCGAAAGTATGTATATGTGAAACTCATGGAAAATTCTTGTGTCATGCTTTGCCTCTATGTTGATGATATCTTGATATTTGGCAATGATATGCATGCGATAAATGACACGAAGAAATTCTTGAAGAATAATTTTGATATGAAGGACCTTGGTCCAGTTGATGTTATTTTGGGTATTAAAATTATAAGAGATGGTGATTCAATTGCCTTGACTCAATAACATTACATTAAGAAATTACTGAAAAATTTTAATTATTATGATGTGAGCCCTTCATCTACCCCTCTTGATCCAATCATTAGTTTGAAAAAGAATAAAAGTGCTAGTGTCTCTTAGTATAAATATTCCTAAATAATTGGATTATTACTTGATGAACTATACCAACCGGATATTGCTTGTGCAGTTGGGAGATTGGGTAGATATACACATTTGCCTAATATTTCTCATTGGACCGCATTAGAGAGGGTTCTAAAATATTTGAAAGGGACCATGGACTATTTTGTTCATTATGCTGGTTTTCTTGCTATTTTAGAAGGTTATAGTGATGCCAATTGGGTCACTGATTCACAGGAAACTAAATCAACCAGTGGCTATGTTTTTACACTAGCAGGTGGTGCAGTTTCTTGGAAATATGCAAAACAGACAATAATGTCATAATTCGCTATAGAGGCAGAGTTAATTGCCTTGGATGCTGCATGCACAGAAGCTGAATGGCTTAAGAGTTTGATTAATGATATTCTTTTATTACCTAAGCCTGTTCCTCCTATTTCTTTATATTGCGATTGTCAAGTAGCTATTGCTAGAGCGAAAAGTAAAAATTATAATGAGAAAAGGAGACATTTAACTGTGAGACACAAATCTATAAGACATGCACTTTCTTATGGTGTGGTTTTTGTTGACTTTGCCAGGTCAGAAAACAATATTACGGATCCGCTGACAAAGGGACTGATGCGTCAGAAAGTTGTTGAATCATCGAGGGGAATAGGATCGAAGCCTATAAAATAAGTCAACACAGTGGAAACCCGTCTTCGGAGTTATGGCGATCCCATGAACAGAAGGGTAGAAACGAAGCTGGTTTTATGGTTGACTTGGAAGAGCACAACTTATACAATATTTCAGCAGGGTTTTCCTGGGTCCTATTCCTATGATGATGGTGCTCTTCATGTGACGTTTGAGGGTGAGGTTGTATGCCTCTTAATGAGTCCAAAGGTATATACTTATGGGGTGGTTTAGTTACAGATCACGCTTGGAGGATTCACCTAGTGAGTGTGGCGGTGGGGTCACCGCTGTGGGAACTTGGCTACTCTCTAAAGACACTCATGGTACGAGACTCCTGCATATGATCGGAACGCGCACCACTGATAGAGCCAAGGTGACAACTCGTGCCATGTGTGATGTGATTTAAAATCTAACAAAAGGACGTAGTTCAAGGTATTATACCACTACTGTTCCTTTGGAAGGAAAATCACTCTCACTAAGCGTTGGTTCAAATCCGGAAGGTACCATACACGTATTGCATGGTATTATATGCTCATTTGAAAATCGTATAAATATATCTATATACATATGTTTCCTTGTTTTAATTTCAAAACATGTAGGGGATTGTTGGAAATTATGATTTAAAATTAAAACCTTTTATTAAATACATATATATATATATATATATATATATATATATATATATATATATATATATATATATATACATATATATTATTTACAAATTATTTGAATAAATTTACAAATACTTTGTATGGTGTTTTAAAATGATAGTTTTAGCTAATTTATTATCATTATTATTGCTATTCCAACTATCTGGACTTATTCAAATTAATCCTGATTTTCTTCTATGTTTATGGGATTGCTTTGAGCTAATTTAAACCACTTGCTGATTGAATGGAATGGCTGAATTATTCAAATCTGTGGTTGCTTAGAACTGGTTTCATGGAGCAAGCAGTTAATGGAAATGTGCAGCCATGTTTCTTCCACTTTAAAAGGAAAGCTGGCAAGTTGATTGACACGTTACACCAACTTGAGCATTCACATTAAAAAGGCATCCAGCCTCATTTCCTCTGGCTAATTCGACAAAAGGGTTTTCTAGTTTTCTATTCCTCTACATAATTAGCATTGTTTAGTTTGCAGTTGACTGGTTTTGTAAATTTTGTTGAGGAAGGTTTCAGTTTACTTCCAAATTATTTTTCCTCCATAACTTTATTTAATCTTCGAGTGAGCGTTGAGTTGAAATTTAGCTCGGGGTTCTAATCACTGCATTCGATAAGAACCGTCGGGTTGTCGAATCTTAGGAGAGGGCTGTATCTTCGATAGTCAACCAGTGCAGTGGGGGCATTTCCTTTCTAAAGAGAGTGCTATGACATGCATTGACCCAGGCTATTCTCACCTTATTATTGTTATACTTTTGTCAAGTTGTTATCCATATCTGCTGCTATTTCCCAATTAGTAGAATTTCCCTTTGTTGGATGCCTTTTTAATGTGAATGCTCAGGTAATGTAATGTGCCAATCAAATTACTAGCTTTCCTTTTAAAAACATGGCTGCACGTTTCCACTAACTGCTTGTTCTATAAAACAAGTTCTAAGCAACCACAGATTTGAATAATTCAGCCATTCCATTCTATCAGCAAGTGGTTTAAATTAGTTCAAAGGAATCCCATAAGCATAGAAGAAAATCAGGATTAATTTGAATAAGTCCACATAGTTGGAATAGTAATAATAATGATAATAAATCAGTTCAAACCATCATTTCAAAACACCAAACAAAGTATTTGCAAATTTATTCAGATAATTTGCAAATAATATATATGTATGTATATATATATATATATATATATGTATATATATATAATATATATATATATATATATTATATGTGTGTGTGTGTGTGTGTGTGTGTGTGTGTGTATGGTTTTAATTTTGAATCATAATTTCCAACAATCCCCCACATGTTTTAAAATTAAAACAAGGAAACATATGTAGATAGATATATTTATATAATTTTCAAATGAGCATATAATACCATGTAATAGGTGTATGGTACCTTTTGGCTTTGAACCAACACTTAGTGAGAGTGATTTTTCATCTAAAGGAACAGTAGTGGTATAATACCTTGAACTATGTCCTTTTGTTAGATTTTGAATCACACCAGACATGGTACGAGTTGTCACCTTGGCTCTATCAGTGGTGCGCGTTCTGGTCATACGTAGGAATCTCGTATCATGAGGTGTCTTTACAGAGTAGCCAAGTTCCCACAGCAACGACCCCACTGCCACGCTCATTAGGTGAATCCTCCAAGGGTGATATGTGACTAAATCACCCAACAAGTATATGCCTTTGGACTCATTAAGAGGCATACAACCTCACCCTCAAACGTCACATAAAGAGCACTATCATGGTAGGAATGGGACCCGAGAAAACCCTGCTGAAATGTTGTATAAATTGTGCTCTTCCAAGTCAACCATAAAAGCAGTCTCGTTTCTACTCGTTGAACTTCATTCATGGGATCGCCATACCTCCGAAGACGGATTTCCACTGTGTTAAGTTATTTTATAGGCTTCAATCCCATTCCCCTCGATGATTCAACAACTTTCTGACGCGTCAGTGCCTTTGTGAGCAGATCCGCAATATTGTTTTCTGACCTGACAAAGTCAACAGAAATCACACTATAAGAAAGTGCATGTCTTATAGATTTGTGTCTAACAATTAAATGTCTCCTTTTCTCATTATAATTTTTACTTTTCACTCTAGCAATAGCTACTTGACTATCGCAATATAAAGAAATAGGAGGAACAGGCTTAGGTAATAAAGGAATATCATTAGTCAAACTCTTAAGCCATTCAACTTCTGTGCATACAGCATCCAAGGCAATTAACTCTGCCTCCATGGTGGGTGGTGATATTATTGTCTATTTTGCAGATTTCCAAGAAACTGCACCACCTGCTAGTGTAAAAGCATAGCCACTGGTTGATTTAGTTTCCTGTGAATCAGTGATCCAATTGACATCACTATAACCTTCTAGAACAGCAAGAAAACCAGTATAATGAATAGAATAGTCCATAGTCCCTTTCAAACATTGTAGAACCCTCTCTAATGCGGTCCAATGAGAAATATTAGGACTATGTGTATATCTACCCAATCTCCCAACCGCACAAGCAATATCCGGTCTCGTATGGTTCATCAAGTGTAACAATGACCCAATTATTTGGGAATATTTATACTGAGAAACACTAGCACCTTTATTCTTTTTGAAACTAATAGTTGATCAAGAGCGGTAGATAAAGGGCTTACGTCATAATAATTAAATTTTTTCAGTAATTCCGCAAGGCATGTGATTGAGTCAAGGCAATTGAATCACCATCTCTTATAATTTTAATACCCAAAATAACATCAACTGGACCAAGGCCCTTCATATCAAAATTATTCTTCAAGAATTCATCGTGTCATTTATCGCATGCATATCACTGCCAAATATCAAGGCATCATCAATATAGAGGCAAAGCATGACGCAAGAATTTTCCACAAGTTTCACATATACACACTTGTCGCCTTTATTAATCTAAAAACCACTAGACAACATTACTTTAGCAAATTTTTCATGCCATTGCATAGGAGCCTGTTTTAGTCCATAAAGAGACTTTACAAGTTTACACACTTTATTCTCTTGGCCAAGTGCTACAAACCCTTTTGCCTGTTTTATATAAATTTCTTCTTCCTAATTCACCATTCAAAAATGCAGTTTTAACATCCATTTGGTGAATTTGCAATTTATAAGCAGAAGCAATAGCAATCAATACTCTAATGGTAGCAATTTTAGAAACAGGAGAATAAGTATCAAAAAAATCAGTTCCATTTTCCTGATTATAGCCTTCAGCTACTAATCTTGCCTTGAATTTTTCTATTGAACCATCAATTCTAAGTTTCTTTCTAAACATCCATTTACACCCATGTGCTTTAGAATCGGGTGGAAGATCAGCTAGCACCCATGTTTTATTAACCATAATGGAATCCATTTCATCATTTACAGCTTGTTTCCAAAAAGGAGCATCAATAGACAACATAGCCTCTTTATAAGTTTTGGATCATCTTCAAGCAAAAACGTATAGAAATCATCACCAAAAGATTTATTCATTCTTCTGCTTTCACTCCTCCTAGTTTCATTACATGCTTGATCATTAAAACCACCTTCTTTAGTCAAAGTAGAATCAAAATGAGACTCTTCATAAATTGGTCTAGACAGTTTATTTTTCATGGGAAAAATATTCTCAAAGAAAACTGCATCCCTAGACTCAATAATAGTATTATTAGAAATTTCAGAAACTTTTGAGTCAATCACCAAAAATCTATAAGTAGTGCTATTCAAAGAATAACCAACAAAAACACAGTCAACAGTTTTAGGGCTAATCTTTCTTTTCTCCACAACAGGAATATTCACCTTAGCAAGACACCCCCATACTTTCCAATATTTAAGAAAAGGCCTTTTATTTTTCCACAACTCATAAGGGGTTTTTTTCAGAATTCTTAAAAGGCACTCTATTAAGAATTAAACAAGCAGAATATAAAGCTTCACCCTAACAATTATTAGGCAAATCAGAACTAAGAAGCATAGCATTAACCACATCAAGCAAAGTTCTATTTTTTCTTTCAGCTACACCATTTGATTGTGGTGCGTAAAAAGGAGTTACCTCATGAACTATACTGTGTTCTTTGCAAAGATCTTCCATTTCGGCAGGAGCATACTCACCACCTCTATTAGATCTTAGAATTTTTATTTTCTTTTCTAGCTGATTCTTAACTTCAGCCTTGTAAATTTTGAAACTTATCAAACAGGTCACTCTTGTAGCTAGTCAAATAAGTATAGCAATACTTGGAAAAATTATCAATAAAGGTTATGAAATACTAACTACCCCCACGAGTCAAAACATGTTAAATGTCACAAACATCACTATGAATTAATTCCAGTAGAACAGAATTTTTCTCCACAGATTTAAAAAGTTTTCTTGGTTGTTTAGCCTCCACACAAACTTGGCATCTATCATTTAAAATAACAGGAGATTTAGGGATTAAGGCAAGATGCATCATCTTTTTAAGGGTATTTTTATTTACATGTCCAAGTCTACTATGCCAAGTATCAAACATTCAATATTAGTGATAGAAAATTGTGAATCAGAAATTGCATTACTAGAAGAAGGCATTGCACTCAATCGATATAAACCATCTACCGAGAAACCTTTACCAACAAATTGATCATGTCTACTAATTACAACTTTATTGGAACCGAAATTAACATTATAACCATGATGATCTAGTAAAGACATACTAATCAAATTTTTCCTAATGTTAGAAACATGGTAAACACCATCTAATTTAATAAATTTTCCAGACGACAACTCTAACTTGACTTGGCCTTCTCGTAGGACTTGAGCCACACTCCCATTACCCATGCTCTCAGTTCTTGTGCCTGATACTTGACACGATGAAAATGAGTTTTATCAGCACACACGTGAACATTAGCCCCAGAGTCTATCTACCAATCACTTGAGTTAAAAATTGAATTTAACTCTGGGCTACCAGCAACATACCTGTTAGCTTGGGAATCGAAGGTGGCCCCTACAGTTACGACATTGGCTCATGGTTTAGAGGGCAATTGACCTTTTGGGTGGCTTCCTATTCTGACCATGACGAAAGTAACAATCCTTCGTAATATGGTTCGTGCCTCCACATGCCCAACATAGCCTTCTACCTTGATTATTACCTTTAGTCTTATTGTCATTCGACTTACTACCCCCATTCCTAAAAAATCTTTTAGGGCCATTTTTCTTAAATTTATTATGCCTAGGTTTGTGGGAACCTTTAACTGTGAGAGCCTTTGCTTGGAAATCAGATTTTTGATTTTTAGAAGAATGATGTTTATCCTCAATTCTCAAAGCAGAAAACAAATCATCTAAAGAAAATTGATCAGACTTCTGCGTAAGACCTTCAGCAAATTTAGACCCAGATGGCTGCAGCTTTTTAATAGCAGAAGCAACATAGACAGACTCACTCAACTCCTTTCATTTTCCACTCACAGGCCAAGTTTTCAAAATCATGAAGCTGATCAGACAAATTTTTGTTATCAACAAAATGAAAATCAAACCAATCATTAATACTGACTCTCACAAGGCCCTTTTCAGTAGTAGCATATATTTGGTCCAAAGCAGTCCATAAATCACAAGCAGTTTTGGTATGGCAAAAAATACGATAAACATCATCAGATAAAGCACTTAAAATACAACCATGACAAATTACATCTTTATCAGCAACATCATCATTTTCAAAAACATCTCAATTAGTAGGAGTTTTGCCAGACTTTTCAGCTTGCTCTTTAAGACCGTCTTAAATTATAGAGAAAATGCCTAATTTAATTAGCCAGAACTGTATCTGTTGTTGCCAACATGAGAAGGTTTTTCCATCGAATTTTTCAGGTTTGCTGGTCAAGACCTTTAAAGCATTCATTTTTCCAAATTAGTAAAAAGCAGAGATTTCCTCTCTAAACTTGTTGGAAAATAAAAAGAAATAATTAAAAGTACAAAACTGATAAAACAAGCACAAAGGAAATTCTACTAATGGGGAAATAGCAGCATATATGAATAACAACTTGACAAAAGGATAATAATAATAAGGTAAGAATAGCCTGGGTCGATGCACGCCGTAGCGCTCTCATTAGAGAGGAAATGCCCCCACTGCACTAGTTGAATATCGAAGATGTAGTCCTCTCCCAAGAGTCGACAGCCCGGCGGTTTTTATCGAATGCAGTGATTAGAACCCCAAGTCAAATTTTAACTTAACGCTCACTTGAAGATTAAATAAAGTTGTGGAGGAAAAATAATTTGGAAGTAAACTAAAACCTTCTGCAACAAAATTAACAAAACCAGTCAACTGGAAACTGAACAATGTTAATTATGTAGAGGAATAGAAAACTGGGAAAGCCTTTCATCGAATTAGCAGAGGAAATGAGGCTGGATGCGTTTTTAATGTGAATGCTCAGGTTGATGTGGCGTGCCAATCAACTTGCCAGCTTTCCTTTTAAAGTGGAAGAAACATGGCTGCACGTTTCCATTAACTGCTTGTTCTATAAAACCAGTTTAAAGCAACCACAGATTTTAATAATTCAGCCATTCCATTCAATCAGCAAGTGGTTTAAATTAGTTCAAAGCAATCCCATAAAAATAGAAGAAAATTAGGATTAATTTGAATAAGTCCACACAGTTGGAATAGTAATAATAATGATAATAAATCAGTTCAAACTATCATTTTAAAACACCAACAAAGTATTTGTAAATTTATTCAGATAATTTGCAAATAATATATATATTTAAAAAAAGGTTTTAATTTTGAATCATAATTTCCAACAAATTGGTATTGAAAATGGGGGAAAAATGGGTATGCAGTGGGTATTGCTAAAATAAGTATGGGTATGGGTATGGGTATGGGTATGGGTATGGGTATTGGTAGACGTCCCACCCACGCCATACCTATTTTATCAATGCGCACCCCATATCTGCCTGACATAAGACCCGTACACTTTATTTAAAATTCTAGTTTGTTACTTGAACTTAGACAATTTGCTAATTGTTTTTAGCTGTATTGCATTCAAGATGCTAGTGGGACATTATTTAAAATTGTAACTATCAAGTCCTAAATTGATGCTTGGATTTGGAAACTTTTAGTTTTGTTTGGTGTCATATGATATGTTATTGGAAGTTTGATGTTAACGGGATACATTGCTTATTTGATGTTGAATATGGGTATAAAGTGAGCTTAATTCTCTTTAGTCTACATCAACATGAGTAAAATTAGATACCCACCATACCAAATGGATATAGGTACGGGTACATCTTTACAACACCTGATGGGTATGGGTATGGTGTAGGTATTGATTTTGAAAACTGGTTATGGATGAAGGTATGACTAAAACCCCCTGTGCCCACCCCATTGTCAGCCTTAATCATAAGCCCGTCTTCTCTCTATTCATTCTGCTTCTTCTTTCTTGGATTCTTAGGTTTTTCGGGTCATTTTGTCACTGCTTTGGTGTTAACTTTGCATTCAATTATTAAAAGTGTCATTTTTATTTGATTTTTTTGTGGAGTTTGACGATTGTTTACTTCTAAACTTCTCGGATTGTTGAGACACATTAGTTTTAATTTTAATATTCGATTTTCTGCTATTTCATTTACTTTCTATTGACCTTAACTCTATAATGCGGAATCGTTGCCTTCGGTTTAGTTAAGAGTTTGGTACATTTTTGCATCTTTAATTTTGGATCCTAGCCTTTTTTTTCCTCTCTTTCTTCATTCATGGTTCTTCTTTCTTCAATTTTTAGACTTTTGGTTCAATTCGTACCTTCTTTGGTGTGTTGCTAGTTTGATTGGTCTATGATTCTTATCATGCCTTTGGTATGTGTAGGTAAATTTAGGATTACCTAAATGCGGAAGCTGGGCTGCTAGGATCTTAAGCTCGCTTGATTGCTACCCATGAAACGGTGGCTACTAGAGTCACCTATGAGTCACGCTCGAAAAACCCGAACCCTCACGGATGGTGAGGTTATGTGAGGGATTAAAACAGAGAGAGTTTGATCTAGAGAATTGTTCTACTCTAGCTTGCTGTGTTTCTGACCCACACACGCACCCATTTTATAATCACATAATCCTGTAACTGAATCAGGATTAAATGGGCAGATTAATACACAATTAATCCCATCTGTAACCCCCACATCAATGGGGTGATTATGGGCATTAAACCTGTGTGACCGTTACTAGTCAGCAGCTCCCCCTCGGTCACATAGACATCAAATCTCATATCTCTGTACCAATATATTTCCTCACGTTTCACACTGGGAATGGAGCATGCGACCAAAACCGAACACATTAGTGTTATATCAAGTCACCATCTAACTGACATAACACTTCCAAGAAAACCAATACCTCGAATCATTCAAGAACATCACCAATGGCATACATTGTCCCTCTATGCCTGATATATCAATTGATTATATACTGAATATAATCCCCCGGGCTTGATATGGTAATGAGGAATGATTCTTCCTTAGATAATTAAAATAATCTATCTAACCATAACTGCTTTCCTAATGTGCCCCGCTGGACCATATACATCTTAGCCCTTGGATAATACATTAAGGTAGCAACATCATACTCAGATTTCATATTATAACTCTAAGTCCAAGAGTATTGCCAATGAGGGCCACACGGTGACAAGGTTAAGGATTTCACTTGTCACCCATCAAATAGGTCGACATTTAGCACACATAGTATAAAGGTGTATCATGGCATAGCTCCAACTAAGTTGGGCATGTCACTCTTCTATGCCACGCGAATCGTAAGTTTGGCTTTTACTCAAAAAAACCAACCTAAGTTACTAGATTAACATATACAATGCTAATCACAACACTCAAGATTTGGCTATAAGGCTTCGATATGAAAACTTATTTCATATTCAACTCCCCCGAGTCTCATCTTAGTCTTACTAAGATGACTATATCCTTTCATTCATGCACACCTGGTATGAGTAATCAATATTGCACACCTAGTGCTAATATGACTCGATCTCATCCTGCCCGCTACTCAAGCGTCAGGGTGATTGCCTGTATGACAAGGCCAAAAGCTTGGTGACATTACAATGTGCCTTAAAATATACTCACATAGTCATGAATATCTAAAAAGAAACATCATTCTCTATTGCATATACACATGTCCATTATACACTTAGATACATCCAAAAACTAAATCCTATGCAGACCTAAGCGTATCACATGAGCTTTAAAAGTGTCTCTAGGAATAGGCTTAGTTAATGGATTAGCTATCATCCTACTTGTAGATATATACTTAATGGCAACTTCCTTCTCTTTTATGGCGTTTCAGACAAAATGATAACGCCTCTTGATATGCTTGGTTTTTCTGTGGAACTTGGGATCTTTAGCAAACTGGATAGCAGCAGTATTGTCACATAACAATTCTGCAGGATCATCAACTCCAGGAGTAAGATTGAGATCCTGGAGAAAACTCCTCAACCATATTGTCTCTTGAGTAGCAAGGCAACAAGCAACATACTCTGCTTCCATGGTTGAAAGTGTTATGCAGTCTTGTTTCTTACTGCACCAAGATATGGCTCCCCCGCCTAGGGTGAACACATATCCGGAGGTAGACCTGGACTCATCCAGATCACCACCCCAATCAGCATCTATATATCCTCTCAGCTTAAGATCCCCTCCTTGGTGGCAAAGCACAAGATCACTTGTACCATGTAGGTACCGAAAGATTCTCTTGATGGCTTCCCAGTGAGCAGGCCCTGGGTTACTTTGGTAACGACTTACCAAGCCAACTGTAAAGCAAATGTCTAGCCGTGTATACCACATGGCATACATTAAGCTGCCTACTGCACTTGCATAAGGAACGTTACTCATTCTCTCCTTTTCTTTGTCTATCTTAGAGCACTGTTCGAGACTTAAGGTTAGACCCTTTTCAACTGGAGTATCTACGGGTTTAGAATAATGCATTCGAAAGCGTTCCAAGATTTTATTAATGTATGCTTCTTGACTTCAACCAAGAAGCTTTTTGAAATAGTTCCGAATTATTTCTATGCCTAGGACATACCTAGCCTCACCCATGTTCTTCATCTCAAAGACGGAGGATAACCACTGCTTAGTGGTCTAGATCATCTCCCTGTTGTTTCCAGCCAACAGTGTGTCGTCAACATATTAAGTGAGAAACATAATCCCCTTTGCAGTTTTCTTGTCATACACACAGTGATCTTCAGATACCATGTTCAAGCCAAAAGAAAT
Source organism: Carnegiea gigantea (assembly GCA_029747015.1). Classification (NCBI taxonomy): domain Eukaryota; kingdom Viridiplantae; phylum Streptophyta; class Magnoliopsida; order Caryophyllales; family Cactaceae; genus Carnegiea; species Carnegiea gigantea. The sequence continues at coordinate 381,117 of JAKOGI010000774.1, read as the reverse complement.
AATGGCTTCATGGAATCTGAAATACCACGCTCTGGAAGGCTATTCGAGACTATAGATGGATCTTTTAAGATGATAGACTTTGTCCTCTTGACCTTTTGATACAAAACCACTAGGTTGATCCATGTAGATCTCTTCTTCATGATTTCCATTAAGGAATACAGTCTTTACGTCCATCTGGAATAACTCTAATCCAGATGGGCAACTAGGGCTAGAAGCAGGAGGACATAGGAAATTCTCACCACAGGAGAGAAAGTCTCTTCATAGTATACCCCCATAATTTGGGTAAATCCCTTCGCCACTAAACGGGCCTTAAACTTATCAATCGTTCCATCCGCCCGATGTTTTATCTTGAAAACCCACTTGTTTCCAATCGATTTACACCGAGGAGGAAGATCAACAAGTTTCCAAACCTTGTTTCTCGCCATAGAGTCCATTTCATCCCTCATAGCTTCCATCCACTCTTTGTGGTTTGGTAAATCAATCGCCTCTTGGAAAGAGGTAGGCTCCTCTATCTTTAAAGGAGTGCACAAGAATATCTCCTCTTCGATTTGAAAATATCGTCGAAGGATTTTTCCACGTTTACTCCTCCGGAGTTGAGGACCAGTGCTGGTTTGTCCCACTGAGGAACTCCTCCCCCTATCTGTAAGAGGTATGGAATCCTCAACGGGTAGAGAATCACTCCTATCATCCTGAACAAGCGGACTAACAGCAGGTTCATAAATAAGAGAGCGAGGATGAATCTCATTTTCACTGGGATTGTGAGGATAAACCTCAGTATTAAGTTGATTCTGTTGGTTAACCAACAACTGTTCATCTCTTATACTATCCTCGGTGATACGTTGAGTGTTTAAATTCTCCCCCTTACCAAGAGATAGCTAGTCATCTAGCGGTAAGTCAAACAATGCTAGCTCATTTTTGATTGCACCAATGCTTGAGAACTCATCCTTAAGAAACTCCTCATTACGTGAATTGACTTCCGTCATGCCACCATTATGGTGCTCACCATACATAACGTATCCCTTCGTATGTTCGGGATAGCATATGAACACCATTTTGGTAGCTCTTGGACCAAGTTTTCCATGTTTGTGAGTCGAGCTGTGTACATAACCAGCCGAATCCTATGGGCGTAGATGTTCTAAGGAGGGCTTTCTGCCATGCCATAACTCATATGGAGTGGCGGATACGCTCTTATCTGGCACACGGTTGAGGATGTATGCTGCCGTGAGCAACGCATCCCCTCAAAAACTAATTGGGAGATTAGCGTGTGCCATCATTGACCTGACCATGTCAAGTAATGTTCGATTCCTACGCTTTGCCACACCATTTTGTTGTGGAGTGCTAGGAATCATGAGTTGTCTACGCATGCCCTTTTCCTCACAAAATTCTTTGAACATATGAAAGAGGTATTCACGACCATGATCAGTTTGAAGAGTCTTAACTCTCCGATCTAACTGGGTCTCAACCTCGGCTACGAAGCATTTGAACACATCAAATGCTTCATAGCGATGTGATAATAGATACACATACCCATATCTTGAATAATTATCTATAAAAGTGAGGAAATAAAAACCCCCATGTCATGCTTTCACATTCATGGGTCCACAACTATCAGAGTGGATAAGTTCAAGAGGGCTTGACGCCCTTGAAGCCTTACCAAAAGGCTTCGCGGTCGCCTTGCCAACTAGACATGACTCACACCTAGGTAATTTAACCTTAGTGAGTCAGTCTAAAAGACCTTCTTTAGCTAGTCGACTCATCCTATCTTGGCCAATATGACCAAGCCTAGTATGCCACTTAATTGATTCTAAATCGGAATCAAAATGTGAGACAAAGGCTGAATGAGGATTATTATAAGATTCATCTAAATCGAGTACAAGAAAATCGTTCCTTAATGTAGCATGGCCAAACACATTGCCACCATACAAAATGTTCAAACCATATGGACAAGAACTAAAATCAAAACTAGATTTCATTAGAGAAACTAAAGACAAAAAACAAGTCCGCACCCTAGGTGCGTAGAGAGCATCAAACAGAAGCAACCTATTTCCTCCTTTCAATGTGAGCTGGTACGTTCCAACACCTAGAACGTCTTCTTTACTGCTGTTTCCCAGCACGACAGATTGTGAACCCACCGGATAGCGGTGAAAGTCCACAAAGAAAGCTCTGTCCCAAACTATATGTTTGCTTGCTCCCGTATCTACAATCCAATTAGGAAAGGAGTTAGCAACTAATGCATGGGAACATACATATGATTCAGGAGAGTAAGTGACGAAAGGTACCTTCGTCGGCTCAAGACAATCCCAAGCATAGTGACCTTTCTTGCCACAGTTATAGCACTTCACACGTGCTATCTTTGTCTCTCCATTGCCTTTGGCCTTTTGTTTCTTAGCCACTCCAGCCTTTGGTCTACCTTTCTGAGCGAGACGAGAACCTCTCTTGAACTGCTTACCTCTAGTGTTCTTGTTGCCTTTAGGCCGATTGCCTTTGGCGACAAGAGCCACATTAGGAGTCCCGAACATTTTTAGGCGCTCCTCCTCCATTTCGAGGTGGCTTTGGACCTGACCGAAGGTTTTCAAATGGTCAGAATGAGTTAAGACTGTCTTAACATGTTCCCAATGTTGAGGTTCATCAGGGAGAGCCCGAATCACGTTCAGGACTTGCTCCCCCTCAGAAATGTCTTTACCAGCAAGCTTTAAATCGCGAATTATGCCACACATAATTCGTAAATGTTCGGCTATGGTATGACTGCAATCCATTTTATACTGCATCAATTTTAGTTGCAAGGTACGAAGCCTCGTTTCGGATGTCTGTCCAAAATGGATTTTGAGTTGTTCCCACATGTCCTTAGCCGTGGGATAAATCTCAAATTCACCAATCAGATCGTGATGCATGAAATACAACATAGTAAAACACGCTCTACGATCTTTCTTGGCCCGGTCTTGGTAGGCCTGTAAGCTTTCTTGATACTACACAGTAGTAGTATCAATAGGCTTACCATCTTTGTCCTTATCAGATGGTGGAAACTTGGCTACTGTCAAGTGTTCCAACAGGTCTTTTCCTTCCAGAAGATACTGAATCTTCCGTTTCCACATGTTATAGTTAGACTCATCTAACTTTTAACTTGTGGACAGTTTAGTGATTATTGCGTTGTTAGCTGCAATATTTACAAGTATTAAAAGATGGACATTAGGCACATTACTCTAAGCAATTAAATTATTAAAAATTTCATTATTCATGTCATATGATCGAAAACTTCGCCAACCTCATAATCATCTCATACAATCATGAATTAGAAATTTAAAAAATTTAATTACGAAATTTCCATAAGAACTCAATCATATGGACCTTATAAAACTGTTAAACAAATTAACGTTTATTCAAATATCACACAGATATTTTAAATTATAAAACTAATTTACATTTGTAACAATATACCAAAAAAAAACCTTGCACATGAAACAAATTCATATTTCAATATTAACTAACTCATATATTGTTTGAAATATAAAACAAATTTATATTTCAATTGGGCATGTGATTAACATTAAACACATAATAATATTTACAAATCCATATTTCATCAAAGAAATAAACCATATTGATTTGAAATATAAAACTAATTCATATTTCAATTAGCATAGGGTAAATATTGAACATGTTATATGCCACAATGGAAACAATAACATGCCCAAACATTAATCGAATACAGCCCAAAAAAAAAAAAAAAAAACGGAGCGGCCAAAATGCGAGACCCCCAACCCCTATAGTAAACCCTAGCAGCTTTTGGAATCAATGGGATCCTAAATGTTAGCATTTTATTTTCTTTCCATAAATGACCTGTGAGCTTCCTTAAACTCCAGAATTCTCTCTCTCTTTTTACCTCTCCCACAACCCTCATCCTTCGGCTCTCTCTATCTCTCTCAACCCTTCCAGGGTTTTCTACTCATTATCGGCACTTAGCCGAGACTACACTGACCGTCTCCTACTCTCGATGGTCCTTCGGCAGCCATGGCCGCCAGCATCCCTCTCGACGACCACCTGAACCACCGCCATGCGAACCCAGATGATGGTACAGCCCCCTAGCCGCCTCCTTGAACTCAATCCCTGGTTTAACCACCAACCAAAACAACCCAAAATCAACGACGGCGAGTAGATCGGCCGCCAAACTTTCGATTGACGCGACCCACTCGTCCAACGCGCCACCATTGTGACGGCGCGTGACATACACGCAGCCGTGATGGGTTTATTTGGCTTGGTTTTGGCTGGTACTAGCAGATCGGGGGCCGTTTAAGGGTTGGGGAGGAAGAAAATGATCGAAAAGCGTTTTCGTGGCGGCGCATATGAGTCACACGCGCCACCCCTCCCCAGCGGTACTGATGGGTTCAGGTAAGTTTCGTCCCTTCTTTTAATTTTAATGTGTTTCTCTGGGCATGAGAGAGAGTCGTGAGGTTCTAGGTTTGGGTCTGGGAGGTCAGATTGGGTTGAACAGATCTAGGGTGGGGTCTCGGTTATCTCATTAAGCAAATGAAAAATCAGGAGTTCCAAGCATGATTCATGTACGAAACTGAATAAATTGGATTTTCATGAGCATACAGTTCATATATTATTTGGGCATGGAAAATTGGAACAGAATATCTCAAATTCTTGCATAACTGAAATATGTCTCTCTCAATTCACACTGAATTTTTTTTTTGAACCTGAGCACAAATAACAGATTATTAAATATGACATTTTGGCATCTGAGCACGAACATATTAACAATTTTAACAATTCACATAAACACATAGTTTTGCATACTTGTATATAATTCATAATTATGGTATTCATGCTTAATAAGAATGTGTTAGTTCGGGGCTAGCATTAAGTAAGTTAGGCTCTGATACCACTGTAGGTAAATTTAGAATTACCTGAATACGGAAGCTCGGCTGCCAGAATCTTAATCTCGCTTGATTGCTACCCACGAAACGGTGGCTACTAGAGTCACCAATGAGTCACGCTCCAAAAACCCGAACCCTCGTGGATGGTAAGGTTATGTGAGGGATTAAGACAGAGAGAGTTTGATCTAGGGAATTGTTTTGCTCTAACTTGCTGTGTTTCTGACCCACACACACACCCATTTTATAATCACATAATCCTGTAATTGAATCAGGATTAAATGGGCAGATTAATATACAATTAATCCCCTCTGTAACCCCCACATCAATGGGGTGCTTATGGGCATTAAACCTGTGTGACCGTTACCAGTCAACAGTATGATTCTAAGGTTTTATGAGATTGATTCGAAAGGCTATTTTTGATGGTGCGTTAGATGAAGTTGGGGTATGTTGTTGAAGGTGTGTCTTCTGTTGATGGTTTGGTTGGAAAGCTGGTGTTAGGCAAGGTGAAAGTGAGCATTCTTTTCTAGAGTGTTGCACTAAACATTCAATTCATGTTATTGCATATTTTGTTGTATGGAGTTGAGCATGCTGTTTATATGGACTTAGGCATTCTGTTATGTAGAGCCAATTTCTGCGTTGTTGAGCATTTTTTTTTTTTTCCCATGCAGTTGAGTATTCTATTGTATAACGTTGAGCATTTTGTTGTATAAAGTTGAGCATCATGTTTTATGGAGTTAGGGATTCTATCATAGAGAGCTAAGCAATCCGTTTTGTAGTCTTAAACATTTTGTTGTAAAAAGTGGAGGATTTTGTCCCATAGTCAGTTTCTAGAAGAAATTATACCATAATTTTCAAGTTCTAAGATCTACATTTCATTCAATATTTTTTGTTTTCTCCAGCATTAATTGTTTCTAGAGAAGGAAAGAAAGTGAGCCAAATAAGTCAATCATGTCATGGACCTTTTGCCAAATTTGTAGAGAACATAATTGCAAGGAAAAAAAAAATCAAAAGTAAATATCTCGGAAGAAGAGAAACCGCTCAAGAAGTCTTAGACAAGAAATGGAATAGATCCATGTGCAATGGAGCCTAGATGCAATATAAAGATAGAAAAATTCATGTGGTTCTCCCAGGTCCAAGTCACTTTCTAGTACTCGAAGTTTGGTCCAAGTGTTGTTTAATTCATACTTGGATTCTGAATATATGAGATCTTTGTTGTGATTCTTCCTCATTTAGTTAATTGTGCTAGGGTTTGTATCTTAACAAAACAAAGAATTGAAAAAGGAAAACAACTTTAATATATCCAACGATACGCATTAACTTTTTGCTTGCATTGTCCATAGGACCATAGTTACGTTGCAAAAAATGTGAAAGGATTTAGTTAGGCAAAAGGACGTTTCCCTTATTCTGAGTTCTTAAGTATTTCTTATGCTTGTCGAAAGGTTGCCAAGAGCCTTATAGCTCGATTAGGGCCGGCGATGGAGCGGTACAGGCCAAGTTAGTTTAGCCATAGCTCATCTATAGCCATTTTAAAAATTAATACACATACCCGTACTTATACCCATACTCATAGGATATTCTAAAATTGTATCCATACCCATATCCATGCCCGTTGGGTATAGCGGGCATGCAGATTTATTCGGGTACATATATATAAAAAAGGATTAAACTCATTTTATATCAATATTTAACATCAAATAGCCAATATGTTACATTAACATTAAGTTTTCAATAACACATCATATCAAACCAAACACAAATAAAAGTTTCCAAATTCAACCAACAAATTAGCACTTGATAGTTATAGTTTCTAAGAAAATGTCTCATGGAATCTTGAATACAATCTAACTCAAAAGTAACTAGCAAAATATATAAGTCCAGACAACAAAATAGAACTTTAAAGAAATGGTATAGGTCCTATATGGGGGCAAATATGTAGCAGGTAGGGAACGGGTATTGATAAAATGGATATGGGGCAAGCGGAACCTACACCCATACCCATACTCATACCTATATTCATTTTAGGAATACCGTTCCATGCCTATTTTTTTTCTCATTTTCAACACCTATACACATACCCCAATCCATTGGGGTGGCTTTTGCAAGTTTTGAATGGATAATCTTTTTTTTTTTTTTTTTTGATGGCCCCAAACTCAATGGCAAGCGAGCAGGAGTTCCATACTCCTCACCAGGATTCGAATGTTGATGGTCACATTTTCTTCGGAGGAATTGTGGTGCTCCTAGGGGCCCTTACCCGCAAACCAGCAAGATTTACACCCATACCCTGTAGAGTGGACCTAGTTGATGGGCACATTTATCATTTCAAATGTTAAAAATGCTTGTCAAAGGTTAAGGTACCATATTTTAATGTTTCCATCGAAGTATCTCAAATATTACATTATCATACATTACGTTCAAAATATGATATGATTGAATTAGAAAAGGATATTACTGCTTATTAATTATCTAAAGTCAACATGTTATTTATAATTTTTCACAATTATAAAATTACACATATGAGATATATTCAAGAATATTGCTGATTCGATTTGGATATCATTTTCTACCTATCAATGTAGCCGACCTAGACTAGAACTTTCTAATTGATACTTCATTGCAACTACTGAAAATTTGGTGATTTAAAAACGCTTAAGAAGTATCTTGCTACATGACATTAATCATCAATTAATCTGTAAAGGTGTATACAACTAGTTTTTCTTGGCGATAACGGACCAGGGATGAATTTGTAAAGAGAAGGCATGATTGATATAGACAATCCCCCCATCTCCCAATTACCTTATTAGACTTAGAATTATAATAGTGAAAGTTGAGATCTCTTGGACCTATCATATGCTATCCAAAGGGCTTTCGTGAATGGTCAAAGAGACATCAGGTCCGAAAACCTGTTTGAAGTGAAAACAATGTCCCCTCACAAGTCACAAGTACCTCCTGACATTTGTTTAGATGACCAAATATATTGAACATTCTTACATTCATTTGGCTGCATAAGGTGAGTACTCAAGCGAAGGACCTATAGTAGATAATATCAACCAGATCCTCCAGTGCTTAATTTAGCTGATTTTGCACGTTAAGGTACATGGAGTGTAAGAGATGAAGCAAGCAGCCGCTAAGAGATGAAGGGAAATGAAATCCTACTTTTGAGTCTAGTAGAGAACGTTACCCATTTCTTTAAGAATAAATTATATTGCGTTTGCATCAGTGCACCGCTATCAATGCCAACTGCTGAGTAGCCACAACACTCGTCACAAGGATCAATCACTAACATACGAAGCTGCAGAATGCAGACCACATTATATTAGCCCTGTAATTTCCTACTTGGAGACTGTTAGGTCCTACGCCCTTCATTCGTAGATGCAGTTTCCATAACCTGCCAACATCGTACAAACTAACAAACGATTATTCACCTTAATGTAGTACTGACAACAGCTTGACCAAATTAATGGACAATGTTGAGATAAATTATTAGATAAATTAATTGTTGAAGGACGATCATTGCAGCACACATTTAATTTAATGGTTAAATATGAGAATATAATTATGGTCCCTATTATCGGAAATGATTTGTAACTATACCCAATTTCAAACATAAACTTGAGCTAACCTGATTTCAATCTATGAACTTAAATTGAGCCGATTTATAAATTTAAATTGTCGCAATCTAAACCAAATTATATCAAATGTAAATTCATTTGGCGTGGTAGTGTTGACCCAATCCCAAACTACCCGAAACGAGTTACATCAATCTAACGATGATTGAAACCGAAATAGTGATTGGAATAGCCTGTTTGCTAGATTTAGTCCAATTAGGACTTTCTTGGTGGGTCATGGGAGGACGAAAATATTAACACGTTTCCCTGAACAGTTTATTGAAGTTGTGAAAGTAAAAAAATGAGAGCAGCTTACTTGGGTAAGGAGTTTCTGTCAATGGTAAGCTAACTTTCAGTTGGCCAAAAGAAGAAAAAAGAACAACTTACTAGGGTCAGTGATGACAATGAGGCCAGAAGCCCTGAAGTCACAGTTCCAGTTGTTGCAACCCTTGGCTCTGAAGTAGAGGTTCATGGCAATGGAGGCGTGGTTTATGAGGTTATCAGGGGAGAAGCACGGGCAGCCTCTTTGAAGAACCCTGCAATCCACCTGCGAACAGGCATAGTTTATGTTTGCCAGCAGTGTTGCCTCATCTGATGATGGCTTTGCCACACACCATGTTCTCTGCTATTCCATTCATCCCCGTCAATTTAACACCAAGACAGTAAATTCGGGGTTAGATATTCAGTTAGGGCAGCCAGTAGTGTCCCCCCCCCCCCCCCAAAAAAAAAAAGAGAGAAAGGGGAAGGGGGAAGGGGGGGAGTGGTGGACTTTTACCTGTCCATCAACCGAGGACAAAAATCCACCTGAACAACAAAAATAAATCATTATGCAAACAGATTGCATCATATGTAAACTAATTAGGCACCAAATTTGTAATTTTCGCATAGATTCAGTATTTATAATTCCACTAGGGTACAGCAGAGTTCTCATGCCCCCCTTTTCCCATGTTTTCTTTCACTGGAGTATTCATTCTGATTGCGCTGCAAAAATACTCATACAAATATAGATGAATGATTTATACCAACGAAGTGACATGAGACAAAACTCAATTCAAATGCAGCATATATAGATACCCAATTTTTCCCAAATCTAGACAGACCCACCACAGAACGTCTCCATTTGAAACTTCCGTCGCCATTAGGAATTGTATGTCTTTGACAAGCTTATAAGATAAACCAAGAACAAACATGACCATGTCTATACTCATAAAAGAAGACCTAAACAGAACAGCCTCTCTTTCGAGCTTACCTCCATGTAAATCATTTGAGGATGAAATACCTAAAGGCCTTAATTAGATCTAAACAAGGTTCCAGGGTTCAATGGAATTCCTACGATGCTGGTAAAAAAGTGAACTTTTGCTGAAAATTGTGAAACAACACACAACACCACCACCACCTCCCAATTTAGATTTTACTTTTACGGATTTAGAGAGATTCAGATATAGACAATTTTACCTCTACATGCATCTCTACCCGTAGAGAGGCTGATTATGTTGAAAACTGTGAAGTGACCCATTAAAAACAAAAGGGAGGAGGGAGCTGTTTTACCTGAAATCAAGGAGAGTAGAAGGAGGAGAAAGAGGGCAGAGGAAGAACACCCAGCCATTTCTGTTGCAGATCCAATGTACTGAGCTAGGTAGAAGATACGATTGGCCAGAGGAGATCAGGTAGGGCGGAGTACTGGCACTGGCCTCTAGTAGTAGTGGGCACTGAAAAGGAGAACGAATAAAGGGGCTTCTCGTAAGAGACGAAAGAGAATGAGGAAAGCCGGCTTCTTTAAATTAATGCAAGCCAGGGAAGGTATAAAGGTGGATAACGGCTATATTGACTGCTCGTGTGAGCGTGCGTGAGGAGAGACGTCATTGGTTGGGAGACCTTTCTGGTGGAAAAAGGCCAAAACAAAGCGGTTCTTATCAAGTCTGACAGCTTGCATCAAGCTGACTGTGCATGAGTGAGACTGTAGAAAAGCACATCAGGGGTAAATCTGTCATTTTAGATGCTCATGTGTGCCTGCCTGGGAAGTTTTACGAGTATTCCCAACCTGAATTGGGACTCGGGCATGTCACATCATCAAAAGTTACACATTTTTGGAACTTACATTCCATCACTTTCCCAACAAATGAAATTCCAATTTAAATTATACAATAAAATATTTTGTATAGACCCACCTTATAACATATATTTTTTTAACTATCTAAATAATATTTTTTATTAAGAAAAAAGAAAAATAAATAAAAATTCAAATAAGGAGAAAAAAAGGGAACGAGGGAGGAACGGGCAAGCTTGCTACCCACATGCCCCCTGTTTTCCCATGGCTGCTAAAGTCACATTAGCACACGTGGGACACGTGAGCCTACCTGGCCACAAGCGTTCCCACCTCTGCTAATGCTCTGATATGAATGTCACGCGGCACATTGGTAGCAAAGTTATCAGTTGGAGATTTGAACTTCTTACATCATCACAGCAATACTAAATTCCAACTTCATAAAACCCACTTATACAATGTAACTTACGTAAGTATTTAACCAAAGTTTCTACAAAGTTTCATTATCACAACATAATGGGCCCTGCATGTCATCTCACTTTCACTTTTTTTAATTATACTATCGGAATATTTTCACAATGCATATTTCGATTTAATTTTTTCAAGAAATTTTTGGTATTGGAATTTAATTTTTGTCATAATAAATTTTTTTGGGATGATAATTTGAATTTTTTAAATAAAATCCCCACTTCTTAATTAATATTGAAAAAGATCAAAGGCTCTTTTTTTAAAAAAAAATGATTCTTAGAGCAATGTAGTTTTTTCCTCTTTTTTGGGACAAACATCCATAATGATATTTTTACAGATATAAAACAAAACATACAAATTGTGAAATCAACATTTAATATTAAGACGACTTTGCCCTCAACAATTACATAAACTGGTTGGGGTTGGTTGACCCAAAACATTTTCAAATTTCTTTAATCAATTTGTTTTGTAAATCTAAATGGGCATCTCTATCTCACATGTTTAGTACCCCTCGCCAGTAACTAGCATACTCATTAAATTGTCTTTGATGGATTTGTGGTGGAGGGGGCAAATCGGTTACATCCTCCTAGTGATGATGATTTTGATAGGCATGCTGTTCATCCTCAACGATCATATTATGAAGTATAATGCAAGCTGCCATTGTACAAGCCATTACCTTCCCAGAAAAATATCAACCTAGAAAACGCACTATTGCAAGTCGAATTTGAAGCACATTAATTGCTCTCTGTATATCCTTCATATTTGCCTCTTGATGTTGAGCGAATAATTTTACCTTCAGGCCTTAAGAAAAGGGATATACTTTTCACAAATGTTGCCCACTTGAGATAGACACCATCTATAAGATAGTAGTGCATATCGTACTTCTTGTTATTAACTATGTACTCACATCTTGGAGCAGTGCACACATATAACTCTTTGAATGACGAGGAGCGATTAACTATGGTGACGTCATTAGTACAACAGGCATCCCAAAAAATGCATGCCATATCCATCTGCCAGCTGATGCAATGGCCTCGAGTACTAAAGTTGATTTTGTTTTTCAGCTTGATAAAAGTAACCATGCCACGCTGTTGGACAGTTGTTCTATTCCCAATGCATGCAATCTAACCTTCCCAATATTCCAAGAAAGCCATTGAATTTTTGGTAGGCCCATGATTGTGGTGCTATATCACTTTCCTGATGTCATTTGTGTAAGTAATTACTGAAATACAACCGAATTTTAGGTAGACGTAGGATTATGCTATTCTTATGTTTAATTCAAGTCCCAACATATATTGCATTAAAACTAGTACAGTTGGTGCCTAATCCTTGAGCTTTTCTTACGTCCAGTTGGTCATGAATTTAAAACTGGGTATAATTATTTTTTCTCTTTCTAGCTGTGTTAATAATTTATTTTTGCACAACTTTCAATGATATTTTTTTTATTTATCTTTTTTTTTCCCTTTTTTCGTTGTCTCTATGAAAAAATTGTTTTAGTTGTGCTACTAATGTATTTTCCCCACCACTTTCAATTTTGGTTTTTCTATGCCATTCATCTTTTTCTAACTTATTTATTTTGCTCATCATTTTAAAATTTCATGCATTCCATGTTATTCACATTTTTTCTTTTTAATTTGCTAAACACTTTCAGTTTGTTTTTTTTTTGGGGGGGGGGGGTTTACATGGTTCTTGTGTCCTCTGCTCTGTAAAACAATTTTAGATGCATGACTCTCGCATACTTTTCTATATATTGATTCCTTTGTATATTTTCTTATTAAAATTTAATAGTGCACAATGGTAGAACCACGTTACTGGAACTGTGGTCCTTGGACTCCACGTTATTAGAACTGGGGTCCTTGGTGATTCTGGATGATTCTTCCGTGGTACTGTTAATGATGACGTGTGATGAGAGAGCGGGCTTACGTGATGGCACGTGTGAAGAAGCTGATGTCCTCTTCTTCATATGTTTTACCTGCAAAAAGGACACCCCGGGTTGTGATCCGGGGAGCGTCTCTCTGACGGTCAAGTCAATGGAGGGTCCCAATGAAAGGTAAAGGCAGTGAAGAGAGAGAATGTAAGAAGTACGAAAAATTGTGCTAGAGAGCCCAATCCCCCCTTTTCCGAGGTATGTAGGTGAGTATTTATAGCCCCTATAGTAAAGGGTAAAATAGTAATTTTGTATCGGAGACTCTCAAAATGGACTATTAGACTGCTTACTCCGCTTGGGCCCTTGGTTAGAGCTCCAAGGTTCCTGCTAGCACCCATTACACCGGATTGGGTCTAACCTATGATTGAGGCGTGTGGGTCATCTCAGAAAAATTATATTTTCCGGATCATAAGGAAAATCATATTTTCCGAATCATTTAGCTCCTCACATTTTTCCTGCACGTTGAACCAGGTTATTAGTCAGGCGGAATGTGGAGTACTTCTATGGCGAGAATTCCATCAGGTGAACTTGGAAAATTGTTGATCGTGCTTTCTCCGTGGTCAAAGGCATGAGAGAAGTGATGGGGCATAGGACACCCTGCTCAAGGATGGCCTAAGCCTCTTGGGGCCAAAGGCGCGTAAGAGTACTAGGCGAGATGATATCAAGCTCAAGGAGTGTTGTGTGGAGGGACGTCTAACACAAGGACGACCTTATCCCCGTAGACCAAAGGCGTAGCGTAGCGACCGGCATTGACCACGCTTGCTAGTGACCGGCCATTAGGTCCTGCCCACAAACGAGGGCCGCACGTCGTGCTTATGAGTGACCGGCCGAGGGTCGTGCTTACTAGTGATCGGCCTAGGGCTAAGGCCCGCGCCTATGAATGACCAGGGGAGGGCCGCGCCTACAAGCGACACGACCAAAGGGCCGTGCTTAGCGATCCTTAGCCCCTTAAGGGCTAGGGATGTAGCAACCGACCGAGAGCGTTTCTTTGTAGTGACCGGCCGAGGGTTGTGCTGACTGATGACCGGCTACGGATCCCACCTACAGACGACCGGTCGAGGGCCGCACCTATGGGCAACCGGTCGAGGGCTGCGGGCCGCGCCGAAGGGCGACCAGACGAGGGGCGCGCCTATGAGTAACAAGACCAAAGGGTCGTGCTTAGCAATCCTTAGCACCTTAAGGGCTAGGGTTGTTGCGACCAGCCGAGGGTTGCGCCTACGGACGATCGACCAAGGGCTGCGGGCCGCGCCTACGGGCGATCGGCCGAGAATCGCGCTTACGACAACAGGCCTACAGGCTGCGGGTTACGCCTACAGGCGACCGGCCGAGGGCTGCGCGTCGTGCCCCTGGGCGACCGGCTGAGGGGTGCATCTACGAGCGACACAACCAAAGGGCCGTGTTAAGCGATCCTTAGCCCTTTAAGGGCTAGAGATGTAGCGACCGGCCGACAGTTGCGCTCAGTAGCGACCCGACCAGGGCCACAGGCCGCCCCTACGGGCGATCGGCCAAGGGCCTCGCCGACGGGCGACATGACGAGGGTCGCGGGCCTTGCGTACGGATGACCGCCGAGGGCCGTGGGTCATGCGTACGGACGATCAGCCGAGGGCCGCGGCCATGGGCGACGGGCCGAGGGGTGTGCCTATGAGCGACACGACGAGGGCCGCAGGTCGTGCTTACGGACGACCGGCCGAGGGCAGTACATATGGGCGACAGGCCGTGAACCGCGCCTACGGTCGACAGCCCGAGGGTTGCGGGACGCGCCTATGGGAGACTGGCAGAGGGGCACGCCTATGAACGATACGACCAAAGGGCCGTGCTTAGCGATCCTTAGCCCCTTATGGGCTAGGGATTGAGCGACATGTCGAGGGCCGCATGGTGTGCCTGCAGGGGACTGGTCGAGGGCCGTGCTGACGGGCAACCGGCCGAGGGCTACGGGCCGACTCCATGGGTGACCAACCGAAAGGTGCCCATACGAGCGACACGACCAAAGTACTGTGCTCAGCGATCCTTAGCCCTTCAAGGGCTCGAGATATAGCGACCGGTCGATAGCTGCGCTTAGTAGCAACCGGCCTAGGGCCACGGGCCACGGGTCGTGCGTACGGATGACCGGCCGAGGATTGAGGGCCGCGCTACGGGCAACAGGCCGAGTGCTGCGGGCCGCGCCCCTAGATGGCCGGTCGAGGGGCTCACCTACGAGCGACACGACCAAAGGTGTAACGCCCCCAATTGCTAATTTTGATTGTTCTAACTTAATCCCTTATTGATTAATGATTTGCAGCGGAAGTCCTGTGGTTAGAGGCGTTACCGCCGTTCCGTAATAGAACAAGGCTACCTGGTTTACTGAATTTTTGGAGGTGCAACATCAATTCACTTCATGCAGTTTATAATATTACACATCACCAACCTCAAAATTTCCTAAGGATAACTATAAGCAAAACTCCAGGGTGCCAACCTACCATCACTGTGAGCATTTGGCTAGCTGACGCTCCGTAAAAGTTTCCGCTCTCGCTCATCGCTGGCCATCCTCTGGCTTCCCAGAAGCATGTCTGCTCTTATTACCTAAAATAGAAAACATGAAAACATTCGAATAATGAACCGAAGCTCAGCACGTACATTCCTATGCTGTAAAACAAGTTTTGTATGTAAATAGTTAGGCACCCTCATTTCAAACATTTTGAATTGCAGACAGGGGAGAGAGAATGTATAAGTAAAACTGATTAGCTACTTATTATCTGAAAGTGGACCCCTTGTTCACGTCTGCTGCAATCTTAAGATAGGTGCACACCTCCCAGGCCGATCGGAGAGCCTGAGTTGCAACCGCGCGGGTAAATTGAAGGGCATAAGCCCTGATGATTGAGCATTGACGGGGCCACTTACTTATGTGACAAACCATTGAGTAAATTGATTCCTTAAAGGAGCATTACATTGATTTCTCATCATTGAGAAACATGTGAGTTTTTGAAGAACACAGGCAATGTACGTACCTGGTTTTTGAAATTCTTTCCCTTATAAAATGGAGAAAGTGTGTTAGCAGCTCGAAACGACCGAGATGGCCTCATTCCTGCTTCAAATATATTTTATTTTCCCCATTAGTGCGCTATTATGAAGTTTATTAATTTTCCCAGCTTAATGAATTATTTGTAATCTGACAGTGTGTTTATAAATAACGGTGTTATCATCATTACAATCTGAATTAACGATATAAGTTCGTTATTATTATTATTATTATTATTATTATTATCATCATCATCATCATCATCATCATCTTGTTGCGCATCAAAGTCCTTGTAAGGTGTTATTATTATAAATATAACTATTAGGGTTATTATTGTCAACGTTGTGATTGTTGTTTAAATCTTGATAATCCTTCAAGTCTTGCATCTCAGTATTCTTTGCATTAACTGCAAGATATTTAACCATTTACTTACTTACCAACATATATGAAATAGTCGTTATATCTTGAGAATTCCCATCACATTAATGTTTATTTAATCTCTTTAGTAACGTAAATTTACTTAATACACTAATTTGGCTGTTTACATTGAATGGAGGGCTTTTATCATATTAAGCTATTGACATAAATAGATGGGGATACTTATAAGACTACTCACTGAGTAAATTAGTAATCAAAACATTTTACACTCCTTAGGCTCTTTGTTCAAGGGCGACCATCGGCTTATTAGCTTACCCTTCACTATGAACATCGAATTTTATAGCGCTAAATTATGTCACCCTCGGCTTATAACATCCTAGCACCAAACTCGTATAACTTCATTCAGTTATCCTCTTTGTAACGCACTTAACCTCACTCAAGCTCATACTCTATTTAAAGCTCAACCTTAACCTCAACCCATCACATCCAGGGCATCCTAACTGCGCCATAACTTCAGATAGCCATCAACGCTAATTACTACCCTTAATTTCAATAACACAACGATAACAAGCCACAAATTCCTGACATGTAACCAACCAATCCCAACTTCAGAAATTTGTATTGCACGTGATAACCAAATAACATTAAACAATGTCAAACTTTATAATTTCCCAATATAACCAAATAAGATCAACTTATATCAATAACTTCATACTCGACATTAGACGTATATCAGGCTTATAACAAGCTTATATCAAGCTTATCAAGCTACGCCAATAAATCTAATTATCATCCAACCAAGCCATAAATAATCATTTATCGATTTCACTTAATCGTTCATCCAAGGTTGATCTAAAAAAAATTTTAATGAATTATTAGCAGAAACTAAATCCAAATAACATTCACAACCCCTCATTCTTATTCTCTACCAAACCAACTATAATTCCACAATAGAGCCAAACAACGCCAAACTTAGGCATTCCACTTAATCGTTCATTAGGATTAACAAATTCAATGCATTGTCGTTTCCAAATTAAAACCCAGATCAAACTCACATTCCTTACTCCCAACTCTCTGCCCAATTCTTCCGCAAGCAACAATCCAGCTCCAACATTCACAACAATCTCAGAAATTTGCACATAAATATTTATCAATGCTAGTTACATCATCCAACTTATAAATTAAATCCCAAAGAACCGAATTAAACAAGCTAGGCAAAGTTTAGGGTTATACCTTTTAAATCGATTTAGGCCTGGAACAAGAGGAGACAAGTGGCAGTGTTGGTGGCTGGTGACCGTCGGTGGTTGGCAGGCAGCGCGCCGGTGAACGGTAAGGACAACCGGCTAAGGCAGCCAACAGTAATTAAGGGTGGTGGGGCTGCACGAACAGGGGAGGGTCGAATCGAGGGAGCAGGGTGTAGCGGTTGACTGGCGTGTGTCGATGGCCGGGGCTGGTTGGGACTAGCTGTCGGTGGCTGATGCTCGGCGACGAACGGCGGGGATGGGGTGGCGATTAGGCAGCGCAAAGAAGGGGGGGCCGAGGCTTTGGGTGAGGCAGAGAGAGTAGAGTGAGGGATGGGGAGGTTTGGGTGTTTGGTTGTTTAATTTGGATTGATTTATTTGAAAGTATGTCGGTGTTTTTTTTTCCCCTGTGAATTCTTCTTCTTCTTCTTCTTCTTCTTCTTCTTCTTCTTCTTCTTCTTCTTCTTCTTCTTCTTATTATTATTATTATGAGTATTATTATTGTTATTCTTATTATAACTAAATTTTTACGCAGACGTTACTCTTTTTCTTGCAGTACATTTCGGACCGGTGATTATTCAAATAAATGTTTATTTGGAGGGTTATTAAAGGGTTCAATATTACCTTGTTAAGGCCACATCGTCGTTTTAACCTGCAATGCACAAATATATACAAATATATATATAAAATTTTGAATTGAAATACGGCGCCCAACTTGTTTAATGTGTAATTAATATGACCCAAGGTATTTAGAATGGGTATTTAGTTTAGGTCGTTACAAAAGGGCTGCACTTAACGATCCTTAGGCCCTTATGGGCTAGGGATGTTGACCGGCCGAGGGCCACGGGCCGTGCCAACGGGCGACATGACGAGGGTCGTGGGCCATGCGTACAGACGACCACCGCGGGTCGCAGGCCATGCGCACAGATGACCGGATAAGGGCCGCGAGCCGCGCCTATGGGCGACAGGTCGAGGGCCGCGCCTATGACCGATAGGCTAAGGGTTGCGGGCTGTGCCTACGGGCGACCTGCCGAAATGCGCACCTACGAGCGACACGACCAAAAGGCCATGCTTAGCGATCCTTAGCCCCTTAAGGGCTAGGGATGTGGCGACCGACCGAGGGTCGTGCTTAAGGACCCTTAGCCTCCATTGGGGCTAATGGCACAGCGACCGGCTCTGAGGCCGTGGTTTGAGAACCCTTAGTCCCAATTGAGGCGAAAGGTATTTCGACCGACCCTGAGGATGTGCTTGAGGACCGTTAGTCCCCATTGGGGGCTAAAGGTATAGCGACCGGCTCTAAGATTGTGTTTGAGGAAATTTTGCCCTCATTAGGGTTAAAAGCATAGCGATCGGCTCTGAGGCAGTGCTTAAGGACCCTTATCTCCCATTGGGGCTAAAGTTATAGTGACTGACCTTTCGGCCGTGCTTAAGGACTCTCGGCCCCATTTGGGGCTAAAAGCATAGTGACCGCCTCTGAGGCCGTACTTGAGGACCCTTAGCCCCCATTGGGGCTAAAAGTATAGTGACCGGCTCTGAAGCCGTGCTTAAGGACTCTTAGCCCCCATTGGAGTTAGAAATCATAGCGACCGGCTCTGAGGCCGTTCTTGAGGACCCTTAGCCCCCATTAGGGCTAAAGGTATAGCGACCGGCTCTGAGGTGGTGCTTAGGGACTCTTAGCACCCATGTGGGCTAAAAGCATAGCGATCGGCTCTGAGGCCGTGCTTGTGGACCCTTAGCCCTTATTGGGGCTAATACATGTGCATAAGGAGCGATGGGCGATAGGACGCCTAGCTTAAGGGGCGTTGGGCGACAAGATGCCCTGCTCAAAGAGCGCTGGGTGGAAGGACGCCTAAGTCAAGGATGGCCTAAACCCCTTAGGGCTAAAGGCGCACCCGAAGCAACCCTTAAAGGCGCAAAGGTGTAATAACCCGACCCTAACCTATATTTATTTATTTAAATCATATTTATTTATTTAATTAATCATGTTTATTCATTTAATTTATCAAGTTTATGAATTTAATCACTCATGGTTATTTGTTTAACCAAACTATGTTTATTAATTCAATGACACTCAATTTGTATATTTATTAAATTACCTTGTGTCATTTAAATTCCCCCTTTCATTTACCGTATTTAATCACCTCGGTTGGGGGATATTGCATTTGAGTCCTATTTTGTAATTTAAGTTTCGGTGATTGTTAATTCAAGTTTTGTTAATTAATTAAATATCGAGTGAATCAATAGTAGGCCAATTTTTATATTTTTATGGTTTAAGAATTATGGTTTAAGAAATTATTATTATTATTATTATTTTTAATAACCTCGCAGAACTTTAATTTTGAGTTAATCGCACTCGGTTTGATTATTTTCCGAACCCGAGCTTATTTAAGGCCAATTTCGACCCAACAATCTTTACATCATTTGCTTAGCTAATTATCATTAATTCTTGCAAATTACCATTGGTAAAAAGTGGGTTTTTAAGCTAAAAACCTCAGCCATATATTCTACCTAGTGTTTTTTTCCTGTATTTTACACCAAGTAAATTCAAGCTCCTTCTCTCTCTTCTTCCTCTCTCTAAACTCGGCTACCCCCTATCCTCTAGCAGCTGCCACTATTCTAGCATATTTTCGGCGAGTTCCAGCCAAACTCCAGCCAAGTTTACCGCCCCTAACATCCCTCCACCACTAGCTACCACCTCCCATCCTCAAAACCACTAAACTCCACCTCTATCTCTACTTATCTTCAAAGTAAGTGATCTTGATCTTGTTGGTTTTGATGTTTTATTTTAGTTTTGATTCTTGTTTGATAATTGTGATCATTGATCATGAGTTTTGATAAGAACAAGAGTTATTTTGGGTATTGATCATGGTGGGGTTGAGCTAGGGTTAGGGAGTGATCATGTTCATGCAAGCCTAAATGAAAACCATGTTTATGGATTGATTTGTATTTGATTTTGTAATCTTTAGTTTTATTGATGGTTATGATGATGTTTTTGATAATTTGGAATGATTTCCAGTGAGGTTTTACGTGAAAAAGGAAGAAAAGCCCAAAACAGAAAGACCTGGAATTTTCAGAAAAACAGGACAGTGTTCAAGATGAAACTGGTAATGATCAGATCATCCAAAAATTATGAGTTTTGTTGGGTAGATAGCTTAGTGTGTTAGCTTTGAATCGCCTCAATCCTAGGTCTGTAGAAAACGTTATGATCATTTTACCGAGACTGTGCAGAATGGATCAAAAACGGACGCACTTGTGTTTAGCCCCATTTTGGGAAACCTATTGTGGGAATCATGTTTTGTGTCCTTGATGAAAGTTTTAGAATACTTCTTAATCTTTACATATTGGGGTTTTAGGTCTTCATTTGAGGTCTAGGATGAAACTTGTGAATTTTTGAAATGGACTGATCTGCTTTGGTGCAATTGGGCAGTTATTGTAATTTCTGTGCAACATATACTTGGTGGAGGAAAATTCTGAAACTTTTCCTGAAGATTGTTCTTACTATTTTTGAATTTCCTAGAAGATTTCATGAATTTTGGTTGAGTAGTTGGAATTTGGTGATTTTTGGAAGCATTTTGAATAGATTTGCAAGGAGCAATAACAACGATTGAGGGAGATTGATCATGCACTTATTTTGTGTATTTTAGGCCAAGCAAGTTCATTTAAGGGGGGACATGAATATTCATGGCCTTTCATGGAGTTTTTAGCTTGATTAATGAGAAAGAAGAAGACAACTATATAAATTGGAAGTTTGTTTATGAGCTCTGAATCATTTATGGATTTTACAAAGGAAAATACCAAGTTTAGTGAGCTTAATAGCTTTTATTGAGTACAATGATTCATTTCAGGTGGAATTCTATATCGAATGGATTTATAATTGAATTATGAGAAGTGGGAGAGTTATTGCAGTTTATGCTATTTTTGAACCAAGATATATTTGTCTTTGCCTCAAACCTTTATTACTTACTCACTTCAGCATATATCAAATGTATTTATCAAGCCAATCTAGTGTACTGGCTGTTATCTTGAACCAACAGCTTGAACCAAGTTATACTTCAGCAAGCCTTAAATTCGTATCAGTAACATATTTTAGAAAAGACCATAACCACTCTTTCAATTATCACTATCAAGGCCTTTTCCTTTGTAATCTCATTTATCTCATTGTGGACTATTTTACTTTCATTTCCATATCAAATTTAAGTACTTTCATCAACTCAGTGTTGAAGTTATATTAAAATACCTAAGTTATATATACCATATAATTACTCAATTTCTGCTACACATACTTTTACTTACTCAATTATGTGAGTAAAGGTCATTTACAGATTACATACACTTACAATGACATTTATGAAACAGAGTTGAGACCTAGTTATCGTTCCCTGTTATGCATAAGTGTTATCAAGTCAGAACATATTTTTTAAGTCAGATGGCAATTATGAAACAGCTGACCTTTTATCAAGTCAGATGACATTTTTAAAGATTCAAGGTACGTCCATGGTCTGTATCTTCAGAAAGCAGATCATATTTATCAAGTTACAACTCTTAATGAGTTTATCAATGAATCAGTTTATACAGTGATTTGCCATTTAACTTGTGACCCCGTCAGTTATCATCTATACGGCGTCAGCCCATCATTTATCTGCGCGGCTTCAGGCCATCTCTCGATCAGATTGGCAGGTGTACACATACGTATGGATCATATCAGTGTAAGGGGTTCACATCCAGATAATAATGAGCAATTCAGTTTCATATTACTTCCATTTTCATTGTTATTGCCAACTAAATGAATTGCAAAGACGGGTACCCATCAATAGTGTTTCTATGCTCATTTTACAATATAGAAATGCATGTACTGAGTTTTTGCTCATATTTTTGAATTGTTTTCATGTTTTCCATTTTAGGTGAGGAAGTATCACATGTTTCTCCATTTAGCAAGCCCTTCTGCTCACAGTGGATTCAGCATAGTATGAATATTGGAATCGACCTTAGGGTCAAGTTACTTGGGTGGTATGGAGTGTGAGTTAGCACATGGTATGGTTGACTTATTATGGACTTTGGTCTTGAAGTATTTCAGTTTAATAGATTTTGTGATTGTGAACATGAGTTGTAAGATTAAATGGTTTCAGTGAGCCTTGTCCTTATCAGGACGGCGGTAGAGCCCTCTATTATTAAGTCTTCCGCTGTAGTTTTCTGTAAATCATATCATTAGCATTTTTGGGGCGTTACAAAAGGAGCGATGGAGGATAGGACACTCAGCTTAAGGAGCGTTGGGCGGGGGGACGCCCAGCTAAAGGGTGAACTTATCCCATTAGGCTAAAGACGTAGTGCAATGTCCAGCTTAAGGCTATGCTTCTTGATCCTTCGCCCCATTGGGCGAGAGATGTAGCGACTGGCTTAGGGCCGTGCTTAGTAGCGATCGACCATGGGCCGTCCTTCTTGATCCCTCGCCCCATTGGGTGAGAGGAGTAGCAACTGGCTCAGTGCTGTGCTTAGTAGCGACTGGCCTTGGGCCGTGCTTCTTGATCTTTCACCTTATTGGGTGAGAGAAGTAGCGGCCGGCTCAGGGCCGTGCTTAGTAGCGACCAGCCTTGGGCCGTGCTTCATGATCCTTCGCCCCATTGGGCGAGAGGAGTAGCGACTGGCTCAGGGCCGTGCTTAGTAGCGATCGGCCTTGGGCCGTGCTTCTTGATCCTTCGCCCCATTGGGCGAGAGGTGTAGCGATCGGCTAAGGGTCGTGCTTAGTAGCGACCAACCTTGGGCTGTGCTTCTTGATCCTTCGCCCCATTGGGCGAGAGGTGTAGTGACCGACTCAGAGTCGTGCTTAGTAGCGACCGGCCTTGGGCTGTGCTTCTTGATCATTCGCCCCATTAGGCAAGATGAGTAGTGGCCGGCTCAGGGCCATCCTTAGTAACGACCGGCCTTAGGCCGTGCTTCTTGATACTTCGCCCCATTGGGTGAGAGGTGTAACGACTGGGTCAGAACCGTGCTTGTGGATCCTTAGCCCCCATTAGGGCTAAAGGTATAGTGACTAGCTCTGGGGCCTTGTTTGAGGACCCCTAGCCCCCATTGGGACTAAAGGTATAGTAACCGATCCTGAGGCCGTGGCGTACTTTGCTGATTGTCTTTGGCTCGGACAATAGCTCTGTAGGGCATCTGCTCTGGTGGATCGATCGTGGTTCTCTCCTCTTGATCGGTCGATCCTGTCTGGACGAGTAGCCTCTCGTGCTACCTCGCTATGGCGATGCGACATCACGGAACGTGCCTGTGTGAGGGCTCGCATCCCCGTGGTGGGCACGTAATCGAAGTGAGGAAGAGGCCTCAGGGGATTGCGACCTCCATTTCTTTCTTCACTTGCTCGGATACCTACTGCATAATGGTGTCAGTTAGGGTGGACATGGAGTTCTTGACTGCGTCCACCGTGATGTAGGCTTCCCACTTCGACGAGCACTGGCTGATCGAATGAGGATCCACCCGACAGCTCTCCGAGGTATCCTGTGTCTCGGGAGGTGCCGGGACTTCTGCTGCGGGCGCTTTGTCTCTGCGGGCCAGCGCTCGTGTGGCTTCGCTTACTACTATCCTTCACCAGTCTCTTCCCCATAGACGGCCCCAATCTGATTTCAGATGATTCTTCCGAGGTACTGTTGATGATGGCATGGGATGAGAGAGCGGGCTTACGTGATGGCACGTGCGAAGTAGCTGACGTCCTCTTCCTCGTGTGTTTTACCTGCAAAAAGGGTACCCCGGATTGTGGTCCAGGGAGCACCTCTCCGACGGTCAAGTTAATGAAGGGTCCCAATGAAAGGTAAAAGCAGTAAAGAGAGAGAATGTAAGAACCACGAAAAATTATGCCAGAGAGCCCAATCCCCCCCTTTTTCGAGGTAGGCAGGTGAGTATTTATAACCCCTGTCGCAAAGGGTAAAATGGTAAATTGGTGTCGGAGACTCTGAAAATGGACTATTAGACTGCTTCTCCGCTTGGGCCCTTGGTTGGGGCCCCAAGGTTCCTGCTAGGGCCCATTATGCCGGATTGGGCCTAATCTATGATTGAAATATGTTGTTCATCCCAGGAAAATCATACTTTTCGGATCATCAGGAAAATCATATTTTTCAGATCACTTGGAATCGAGTGAAGTTAGGTAGGGAAAAAAAGGCATATCGTTGATGGACCTCATGCAATATTTTGTCTTTTAGGAAAAACTATAGGCAGTGGTTTTATGTTTGGAATTCCAAAAGATGATAAAAAGTAAAAAGTACACTAATACTAGGATTTGAGTAATTGGGACCCATCTATGCCACAAGCAATATATGCATGCGCGTGCGCATGCGCACACACATACACACACGTACACACACACGTACATACATGTATGCATACGTACATCCAAGTCAATTGTACGCTTATTACGCTTGTTCCAAAAGTTAACAACCCTGACAAGACAAGTCAGTACAAGCTAATCAGTTTACACAACACAATTTATAAAATTATTTCTAGGATCTTTGTTAATCGAATGCATCCTGTCTTATCTAAGTTAATTAGCTCCATTCAGAGTGCCTTTATTCGTCAGAGGACTATTCATGACAATATTCTGCTGGCTTATGAAGTTATGACTAAATTTAAGTACATGAGTAAGTTGGAATGCATATATGACTATTAAATTAGATATGAAAAAAATTCATGATTGTGTAGAATGGGTTTTTCTCTAGAAAACCCTTAGTGACCTTGGGTTCCATAAGCAATGGACTGCATAGATTAAAGAATGCGTCACTACCATCCCGTACTCTCATCGTTAATAATGAATTGTACAGGTTCATTATGCCATCCCAAGGTCTCCAGTAGCATGATCCTTTGTCTCCATACTTGTTTATTATTGGAAGTGTTAGCCTTCAGACTGCAAGAACATGTAGGTCTACCCAACAGTGATTTTGGAATTAAAATTTCTTCTACAGCTCCAAAACTACCTTGTCTTTTTTTGGTCAATGATATACTTTTTTTGTAAAGCTGACCGTCAAACAATGATCTGAAGATAGTACTTGATTCTTTCTATGCCCAATCGGATCAGTTGATTAACTTTCATAAGTCTGCAATTATTTTCTCTAACAATGCATCTTGTGCCCAAAACGAGTTATGGCAAGTATTTTTCAAATACCGCAAAGGCATTCACTTGGAAAGTATTTAGGCTACACTTCATTTTAAGAACGAGCAAGAAAAGAGCTTTTTTCAAAAATTGTAGACAAAGCAGGAAAAAAGGTATTTACTTAGAAAGCCCATGTGTTATCTAAAGCAGGACGGGCAACCTTAATCTAGCTAACCCTGAAGCTTTGTCGTCATATACCATGCAATGTTTCAAACTGCCTGTGCCTACCATAACCTAAGTGGATTGCTTCAACCATGATTTCTTTTGGAAGAATTTAGGGGTAGAGAAAGGGTTGTTACTAATAGAATGGGATACTCTCTACTCTCCCAAATATGTTGGGTAGCTTAGTCTACGACGAATTGAACCAATAAATGGTGCCTTTATGTGTAAGCTGATTTAGAAATATTTTGTGAAACCTAAAAATGAACGGGTTAAAGCTATTCATGCT
>JAKOGI010000774.1:335000-350000 GCA_029747015.1 Carnegiea gigantea | reverse complement strand
GAGTTTTCTGGTTGGTTGAGCTAGGTTTGAACATGATGATGGATTGTTTAGTTGCTTTGATTGTAGGCTGTTTTAGGTTGTTCCAGATTTAGTAGCTTGATGATGATAATGTTGATGATAATGGTGATTGTTAGCTTACCGGTTAGCTGAATGATGTTGGAGTATGGTATCTTGATTTTGGCTAGCTTTGTTCAATTAAATGATGTTCTTTAATGATGTTGAATGATGTTGTTAGCTCAATGATTCATTAATCTGAGTTGCTTGCTTTGTTCAATTGAGAGTTTGGATGATCGAATAGTTAAATTAGGATGTTAGATTGATGTTAGATTGCTTTAAATAATTTTATTTAGTCTAGTGCTGCTAATTAGTTAATCCTCACTTTTTATGACCTAAAACTCTTCCATCGTCCCCGAGGACACGACCCTCGAGTACTACAGCGAGAGCTGTACGCTTGCGGCACTTTTATTTAAACTCTCAATTTTTCCAGATAAGTTTTTAGCTCCGTTGCCGGGGACGACGGCAAGAGATTAGGTCATCTTTTTGTTTTCGTATATTACTCTTTTTCGTACTTTGTTTTTGTTGATTTCATTAGTAGTTACTTAGTTGTTGTGAACTGTTCTAGTTGATTTCTTTATTTTAGTATCAATCGTCACCTAGTTTAGTCGTTTCTTCAAAAATTCAAAAATCCAAAAAAATTGGAAAAACTTAAAAATCCAAAAACATTTGAAAAATTCTTAAAAAGTCCAAAAAAAAAGGGCTTCAAAAAATGCCAGTTTTCAATTTCCCATAATTTGAGCATGAATCTTTTTGGCGTTATTTGTTTAGGCTTAATGTTTACCGTGCTTAATTGAATCAAACTTTTGAAAAATGGGAAATTTGTGAGGTCATAGTTTTGGGTCTCAATGCTGAATTTAAGGGTGATGTTGAGTCTATGTGCCCCGGGGGTTTGCTAGGATTATTATCTAGAACTCAAGATGAGGTTTGGGACTTCTTTGAGAATTTAGCTTGGGATAATTATGCATTTGAACAAGTTAGACCGAATTTACAATACCCAACTCATGATGAGTTTGTTTTTCTTGCCAATCCTTACCCCCGAGATCACTCGATAGACTTTTATGACCCCTCTCCTGTTTCTGTGCCTCCTGTTTAGTGCTGTTATTGTAAATCTTCTTGTCATGATGTTTGTTCTTGTCCGTATCGTGATGCTACGTGTGCAAGTATGGAAAAGAGAATTAATGAATTGACTGATAAGATTTTAGAGATTATGAAAGTGAGAATTACTGAATATTCTCACTGCTTCAGTCCGAGTAGGGAGCAATGTAATGAGTCTGACTCTAGTTTAGGATTTTCCAAATCTCAAGTTAGTCTTTTTGATGATTTTGAGCCTTCTTATCGATCTAGGCCTCATTTGCATGATGATCTAACTTTGCCTAGCCTTGAAAAAGAGAGCAACCTCCCTGTGTCTCTATCACCTGACCTTGCACCATACACTAACTCCCAACATGATGTCACTAATGATGTCCTAGTTTATACCGACCCACCCACCACTTTTGATGACTCTTTTGAGTTTGAGGGTTAGGAAACTGAGAGACCTGATGAGTTAGATATGAGCATCCCGTCTGCCATCGAGCATCATGATAAGTTAGACGATATTTACCAGGAGTCGTGTAAAGAAGAAGTTGAGCCCACTATTTTAGACTTTGATGATGATATTCTTTATGCGGAATATGAATCTTTCTCATATGAGTTTGATGTTACTGAAGGTCTTGATTTGGGTTTTCATGTTGAATATGAAACATTCTCTTTTGATTCCATCATTCATGACCTTCTATTTAAATTAGATGATAACATTTTGCATATAGAATATGAATCATTTTGTGGGTTTGATGTCGATATGAATTCGAATAAGGATTTCTGTGCTGAGTATGAATCATTTTCTATTGATCCTATCCAAGCTGACCTCCTTCTTGAATATTGCAGTTCTTCGCTTCCCCCTCTTCTTTCTTCTTTAGACCCTCCCGAGTCTACTTTTGTCAAATCTGAGACATTGATGCTTGATACTCCTTGTTTAGATCAGATTCGTGATGATAATGACATAAATAGACTCAAAGACCCCTTTGAACTGCAGGACTTGAATTTAGGCCGTCATTTAAGCTCTACTTGTCAGATTTCCTTTGATTAGCCTTGTTTTAGTTCTCTCCCTTCCCCTTTTCGAGGTGATGTGAGATTTTATTTAGATGAATCAGATCACCTTAGATGGTTTATGCATTCATATAGTCATATCTTCATTAAACCATTAACTGGTGCATCTGATTTCACATATACACATCTCTCTTCTGATTGGGCTGCGAGCTTTGATAAGCGCAAGAGAGCATTGAGTTGCATTAAATTTACGCATCTTATTTGGGCCCTTCTTCATGTTTCTAACTATGTTCATTTTTGTGAGGATTGTGCCCGATCGTTTGATAAGCTACTAAGAGCGTTGGTTGGTTTTGATTTGAGTAGCTGCTTGTGAGTTGTGATGGAGTGGCTGATGCTCCATAAGCCTCACAGTTTGGGTACAACCTGTATCTAACCTGGTATGATCATTCCAACCTTCTTCTCTTTTCCATTTCTTTTATTTCTTTTTTTGAACTTAGTTGTAGATAATTAGGACTATGAATATATGGCTGATCAATCTTGAGGAGCAATTTGGGAAATGTTGAGCCGTGTGGGCTATGATCACCCTTGGTTGTGTTATGATTTTGTAAATATTTATTAGTTGTTGATATCTAGGATTGTGAGTAGTTGTGAATATCTAGGATTGTTCTTGTGTATGTTTAGTTTCTTTGTTTGGTTTCTTTGATTTTGTATTTTGTTTCCTTGGTTTTGTGTTTCGTCTAGTTTAGCAAGTTTTGGTTTTTGTTTGAATAGTTTCCTTTTGTTCTCTTTTTGATGCTTCATTGACCTTGTTTTGGTCTTCCATTTTGCTTTCTTTTCTTTTGTCTTTTGTCCTATTTTAAGTTTCTTTTGTGTTAGTTTGGGATTAAGCAGATCCTTGATTTTTGTTTTAGTTTTTGTGAATATGTGTGTTTGCTTTGGTTTTAGTTTTGATTTTGGCTTTCTTTTGTGATTTCGTTTTTCTTGGCTTTTGTAAATATGTGTGTGTGGTTTTGTTTTGTTTTTGGTTTTGTTTTTGATTTTTGTGGTGTCCTAATTTGTATATATTTGTAGTTTAGTGTGGTTTTACGGTTGTATAGCTAATGTGCTTGCTTTTTAGCACCTTAGTTCCCACAATGAGGATATTGTGAAGTTTTGATGTGGGGGTCAGGTGTCCATTTTTGAAATTTTTGAAGATTTTTGATTTTGTTTTTGGGAATATTTGTACCTTTTCTGATTAGCTTGAATCCCCTGTACTTTGTTTGTTAGCTTGTATATAAGTAGGATGTGCATGAAAAGTTTCCGACCTCAAGTGTGATATTCTAAGCCCTAATTTTAACTCCAGTTGTTCATTATAGGTTGTATAATCAAGTCCTTATTTATTCCTTCATCATTATCTTTAGGTCTTAGATTTCCATGAATGATTCTCCCACTAGATTGTGACACGATTACTTTGAAAAATACTTTGAAAAGAAGTGTACTATGAATAAGAATGAAAGGAAAAAAAAAAAAAAGATGAAAATAAAGTTTGGAATGACAAGTATCCCTTTGAGGCATGCACTACTGGGCGTTACCCTTTGAGGCACGTGCTACTAGGTGTTACCCTTTGAGGCAATATTGCTACTGGGAAAGCTTGCTTTCAAAACCAGTATGATAATAATATAGTTATGTCAGCCAAGTGGGATTGAGTTTTATTCTAGTAAATCTAAGCCCTGGGATGATGATACACTTGCACACGAGCATCGGGATGCATTCAACATCTTGAAGTTCAGTGGGGTGAAACATTAGCGCTCTGATATCATTTAGGAGGTAGAGGACCTTGAAGTACATTTTATGTATATATAGGTCAATAATTAAGTACATCGGTGATTTAGCTAATTAGAGATGTGTGCATATTTTTCCCAGATTTTGTACATATCAGTTTTATGAAAAAACCAAAAGATTTTTCTTTATTTTTGGAATAATTTTTGTGGGTATTTCACCCGAAAACCCTCACGAGACCTCACTCGTCCACTTGGGAGACCAGGGGGTTTAAAGGGCTTGTTGCATACGCTAAATGCAACCGTGATTCCTGCGACAGTGAGTTAGGATTTTCTTCTTTTATTTTTCATTATCTTTTGGTTAGTTTAGTTTATTTTACTCGAGGACGAGCAAAATATTAGTGTGAGGGTATTTGTTCGCACCAAAAATGAGTTATTTTTAAGGTACTTTTACACTAATTTTATGTTCATCATAATCGTATTTTTAAGGTTTTTATCTGATTTTATTTTATTTTGCAAGTTTTGAATAATTTCAAAAAAATGGCCAAAAATGCGAGAAAAATGGTGAATAATGTCGGGAATTGAAAAATCACTACGAACCAGCCTAAAATCGAACCGAACCGGATTAGAACCGGACCGGCTTTGCAAAGAAAAGAAAAAAAAACCCGGTTCACCTCTAATAAACCGATTCAGGTCTTTTAACCCCCTCCCCTTCTTCTTCGCGTGTTCCATCCCCCAACCCAGACCCCCGAACTCGAAACCCATGGCGACACCATCCCCATCTCCTTTCTCTCTCTACCTCGCATCTCTCTCTCTTCCACCTCATCACCATCGTTGTCCTCCTCCACCGCGTTTCACGCTGCCATCACCACGACACCGCCTGCATTGTCCTTCATCTCCACCGTCCAGATACCCACAAATCGAATGGTGAAGAATCAAGAGGTTCGTGTATTTATCAAGCTTGTAGACGCCATTGAGGGAAGTAGGTAATTTTTAGGGTTCCAGTTTAGGTTCAAATTCGGTTTTAGGTTTAGTTTAGTTTTGATTTCGTTTTCATTGAAGTTATTCAAATTTTAGGGCAAATTTCGGTTTAGGGTTGACGTTAGATGGTTTTTGTTTTGCGAATTCCATGTAATCAAGTTACAATTTGGTTAATTGGCAATTTTCAGTTTTCTTTTGTGAGATTTGGAGTTGGTTCGTTTAATTTTGTTCACCCCTTCCCCTGTTTGAATTCTTCCTGCATTTGTTAATGGCGATTCCGCCATTGTTGGTGGTTGTTTAAGCTTCATATACGGAGTTGCTAAAGTCTGGCTGAGCTGAAAGGCAAGGACGCCTTGAATCCTATCTTCCTTCTCCCCATTCGGGCTGTTCACATCAGAAATCCTCTTCCCCTGTTGCGGTCTCCCCTGTTTCAGACCTAAGTAGGTTCGATTTCGTCTGGTTTGATTTCGATTTATAATAGGTTTGATTATCATGAGTTCTGGACTGTTGATTCTCCCTTTCCCTGATTTAGCTTGGTTTAAGTAGTTTGAGTTGTTATTTCGTTGATTAGCTTGGTTTGAGTTAGTTTTATTATCAATTGCATTAGGTTCGATTATTAGGTTCGTTTAATGGTTGAGTTTTCTGGTTGGTTGAGCTAAGTTTGAACATGATGATGGGTTGTTTAGTTGCTTTGATTGTAGGCTGTTTTAGGTTGTTCTAGATTTAGTGGCTTGATGATGATAATGTTGATGATAATGGTGATTGTTAGCATACCAGTTAGCTGAATGATGTTGGAGTATGGTATCTTGATTTTGGCT
Source organism: Carnegiea gigantea (assembly GCA_029747015.1). Taxonomy (NCBI): domain Eukaryota; kingdom Viridiplantae; phylum Streptophyta; class Magnoliopsida; order Caryophyllales; family Cactaceae; genus Carnegiea; species Carnegiea gigantea. The sequence goes on along the minus strand of JAKOGI010000774.1, from coordinate 344,302 downwards.
AGCTTTGTTCAATTAAATGATGTTCTTTAATGATGTTGAATGATGTTGTTAGCTCAATGATTCATTAATCTGAGTTGCTTGCTTTGTTCAATTGAGAGTTTGGATGATCGAGTAGTTGAATTAGGATGTTAGATTGATGTTAGATTGCTTTAAATAATTTCATTTAGTCTAGTGCAGCTAATTAGTTAATCTTCACTTTTTATGACCTAAAACTCTTCCATCGTCCTCGAGGACACGACCCTCGAGTGCTACAACGAGAGCTGTATGCTTGCGGCACTTTTATTTAAACTCTCAATTTTTCCCAACATTATTGTTTTTAATTAGAAAAGGTAAATTTAAAATTGCTATTGTTCCTCATGGGATCGACAGCCTATACTCACTGATCTACAGTTGATCTTGTGTGCTTGCAAGTAAAAAGGATTTTTTAAACTAAACATAAAATCCATACTTCATTTTTGGTGCCGTTTTCGGGAAACGAATAGTAATTTTTATTTTATTTTCCTTTTCTTTTTTTATTTATTTATGTTCCCCCCCAATCTTCTCAACCCCATCCTTTTATTTTTTGTTCATTATTTTTATTTCATTTTATTTGATTTTTCATTTCCTCTTAATCTAACAATTTTATTTCTATTCTCCCAATTCCTTTCTAATCTAACTATTTTCCCACGCCCTCCTAATATAATCTAACTCTTGATACCTTGGCTTCTATTTTACAAACTGTTGAGTCTAAGCTCCAAAAAATTGAGTCTAAAATTCATATTGTTGACTCTCACGCACAATCTATAACTAAGTGAGAAACCCAACATGGGCAACTAGCCACAGCTATAGGTAAAAGAGAAGAAGGAAAATTTTCAAGTTATCTCATGCAGAATCCTAAAGGCCAACAATTTGAACAATTGAAAGCCATCATGGTTCTTAGGAGTTGTAAAGAAGTTGATAACACTTAAGAGCATTGGCAGTGATTTTGAAACTAAAAAGAAAAATAAGTCATCGCCTTCCCCTGCTGTGTCTAACCCCATTTTCACATATAAGCCAAGGGTTTCTTACCCTCAAGCTTTGGATACGCCTTTCCCTTATAAGAAAGACAAGCAAAGAGATGACATTCTAGACACCTTTACGCAAGTCAAGGTCAACCTTCCCCTTTTAGAAGTGATTAGACACATCCCAGCTTCTGTTACTTTCTTAAAAACATGTCAACTTTTAAAAGGAAATCTAAAGATGAAAAAGTCTAAAAAGGTTCTTCTAAGTGAACAAGTGACCTTGTTCCTGAAATTTGAGACTTCACCTAAGTTCAACGATCCTGGTGTTCCTACTATTTCACGTTATTGGCAATCATAAAACTAAAATGACACTTTTGGATTTGGATTCTAGTGTTAATTTGATACCATATTCTGCTTACTTAGAGTTGGGATTAGGTGAATTGACACCTTTCAATTATACCCTTTAGCTTGCTAATAGGTTAATGAGGACTCTAAGGGGGTGGATAGATGATGTCTTGGTTCAAATTGATATAAGATTCTTTCGTACTATAGTTGTCTTGTTAGATATGGACTCGATTCATGTTTATAAGCAAATCCCTCTTAGTTTAGGACATCCCTTTCTAGCTACAATTGATGCCACCATTAACTATAGGTTGGGAGTAATAGATGTCTCAGTTATGAACATGAGGGTTAGACTTAACATTTTTAAAGCTTCTTCTAAACCTATGTTTGAAGATGATTCTGAATGCATATTTGTTAATGTGAAGAAGCTTTACCTACTATTTTGAGTAATGATCCCTTAGAAACGTGTCTTTCCCATGAGGACTTGAGATTGTTTGACTTAGGAAGTACAATAGGTGATATGGATTCTACTCTTGACTCCGCTCCTCATCTTGAGTCTTCTTCTGGGGTGTCCACATGTGAGCCTCTGCCACCTTTGGCAAGTTCTCCTATGCCACCTTATGTTGTGTCCCCACCTAAACTTAAGTTGAAACTTCTCTCAAATTCACCCAAGTATAAATTTCTACGCCACAAAGAGACCCTACCTGTTATTATATTTACTCTTTGTCTTATGATCAACAGAAAGAGTTGATTCATACCTTTTCGAATCATAAGGGTGCTATTGGGTGGTCGGTAGCTGATTTGAAAGGGATTAGTCCCACTATTTGTATGTATAAAATTTGTTTAAAGGATGATGCCAAACCTTTAGGTGAATGCAACGTAGACTGAACCCTCATAATAAAGAAGTTGTCTAGAAACAGGTAATAAAGCTTTTAGATACAGACATTATTTAACCTATTCCTGAAAGTCAATGGGTTAGTCCTGTTCAAGTGGCCCCTAAAAAATCTGGCATAACGGTGGTTAAGAATAATATTAGAACACTCATTCCCATTGGACCATCCATGGGCTGGATGGTGTTCATCGATTGAAAAAAGCTGAATTCTATCACTAGAAATGATCTTTTTTCCCTCCCTTTCATTGATCATATTTTAGAAAAATTAGCTGGATAAATTTTCTACTATTTTCTAGATGGGTATTTTGGTTACAATCAAACACGTGTCTATCATCGAGGACCATGAGAAAACGACCTTTACATGCACATCAGGTACATTCGCCTACAGGACGATGCCTTGCGGGTTGTGTGATACACCTTCCACATTTTAATGGCGCAGGGTGGCCATATTTTCTGAATATATTGATAATGTCATGGAAGTGTTTATGGATGATTTCTCTATTTTTGGTTCTTCCTTTGATGTGTGTCTTACTAATTTATCCACTATGCTGAAAAGATGTGAAGAAGTTAATCTTATCTTGAGTTGGAAAAATAGTCATTTCATTGTCTAAAAAATGATTGTGTTAGGTCATAAAGTCTCTAAAAAGGGAATTGAGGTTGATGAAGCCAAGGTTGATTTGATTGCTAATTTGCTTGCACCGACTTTTGTGAAGCAAGTCAGATCCTTCCTTAACCATGCTAGTTTCTATAGGAGATTTAATAAGAATTTTAGTAAAGTGGCTCGCCCACTTACTAACCTCCTTAGTAAAGATACTCCTTTTGTCTTTGATGAGTTTTGTGTGAAAGCTTTTGAAAAGATTTGATGTTTATTGGTGTTAGACCCTATTGCACAACTCATAATTTTTCTCTTCCTTTTGAGATTATGTGTGATACATCTGATTTTACCATTGAGGCTGTTTTGGGCCAAACGGAATACCTCATGTCATATACTATGCTAGTAAAACTCCTCATGTCATATACTATTCTAGTTAAAGTCTAACTAATGCTTAAAAGAATTATTATACTACTGAAAACAGTTGCTATTTGTAGTATCTGTACTTGATAAATTCTTATCATACCTTTTGTGCTCAAAAGTGATTGTATTTACTGATCATGTTGAATTAAAGCATTTGTTGGATAAGAATGACATCAAACCTAGACTTATTAGGTGAATTTTGTTGCTCCAAGAGTTTTACATTGAGATAAAGGATAGGAAAGTCTCTGAAAACTCAGTTGCAGACAACTTGTCTAGAATCTTTACTGAGTATACTGATGACTTGGTTGATTTTCTAACCATTTTCTTGAAAGCAACAATTTATTGTCTCACATTCCCCTCTCCCTTGGTTTGCTCATGTTGTGAATTGCCTTACCACTGGAAATATCCTTCTTCACTGGTCCAAACAAGAGAAAGATAGGTTCTTCTCACAAGTAAGAGATTACTATTGGGAAGATCATTATCTTTTCAAACATTGTCCTAACCAAGTAGGAGTGTAGATGTGTCCCTGAGAGTGAAAGTCATAGTATTCTAGCCTTTTATCACTCTTATACTTGTGGTGGTCATTTTGGAGGTCATAGGACAGCTGTTCAAGTCCTACAAAGTGGGTTTTATTGGCCCACTATGTTTCATGATGCTCACCATTTCTATCTTGCTTGTCAGCATTGTCAATGTACGGGTGCTCTATCCTATCTTGATATGATACCCCTTTCCCCTATTCTGATTATTGAGATATTTAATGTATGAGGCATTGATTTCATGGGTCCATTTCCCCTATCTTTTGGCTTTGTGCCCATACTGGTTGCTATTGATTATGTGTCAAAGTGGGTAGAGGCTCTGCCTAGTAGGACCAATGACCACAAGGTAGTGGTCAAGTTGATGAAAGAGTACATTTTCTATCAGTATGGGACCCCTTAGAGCCCTTATTAGTGATGGTGGTGGTCACTTTTGTCATCGATCTTTTAGGACTTTGCTTAGAAAATATTTTGTGACTCATAAAGTAGCTACCCTATATCACCCTTAGATTAGTGGTTAAATTAAGGTGTCTAATCCTGATATCAAATCCATACTTGCGAAAATGGCATAACTCGATAGGAAAGATTGGTCTTTGACACTGTATGATACTATTTGAGCCTATTGTACTGCTTATAAGACTTCTATAGGAATGTCTCCTTATCAACTTCTTTTCGGTAAGATTTTTCACTTTCCAGTTGAATTAGAACACCGTGCTTTTTAGGCTATTAAAGTTTTTAATTTTGATATTAAACAAGCGGGTTCTAACCGTAGGCTTCAATTAATTGAGTTGGATGAATTGCGTGATGAAGCCTATGAGAATGCCAAGATTTATAACACCAAAACCAAAGTTTTTCACGATAAAATGATTTTGCGTAAATCTTCTGATGCTAATCAGAAGGTTTGGATTTTTAATTCTAAGCTTAAGCTATTTCCTGGCAAGTTGAGTTATAGAAGGATGGTCCTATTGTTGTCCAATGAGCGTTCTGGGGTGGTCTAAAATTTGGATCTTCATGATGATCGTGTTCTTATTGTCAACGGTCAACGTTTGAAGCTTGTTCTGACTGATGAGATTAAGCCAGGCTCAGCTCTTGTTGGGTAACCCAATATGTTTTGGTGAGTTTGAGTTTTTTGTTTTTGTTGTTTTTTTGTTGAAGATGTGCTTGTGTTTGGAGTATGATATTTCACTTCATTTTTTGCTATTGTAGTTAGTGATGGTTTTGAATATATCTATGGAGTTCTCTTGATGTGCTTATGTGAAAATGATTTCCTCATTCTGAAGGTTGTATTGCTCCTTTCTTCATCCTTTCTTTATTATTATTTTCTACATTGAGGATAATGTAAGATTTAGATGTGGGGGGAAGACAAAATGAAAATTTTAAGGAAAATTTAACTAGCAAATCTTTGGGTGAATTTGATTTTAGGAACATTTTGAGTGTTCTGATAATGCACGTTACACTCTTATTATGTGGATGTGATTCATGTGACCCATGCTCATTGGAGATTATTTCTAATTTTAATTAGTTGAAGGCTACAATTTTTGTTGTGCTAATGCCACTATGTAACCAATTTTGAGTTTGAGATGTAACCCTATTCAATATCATTATGAGTATTTAACAAGTATTGAGTGCCCCATTGAATTTCAATCAATAAATAAAATAAATTCAATTAATTAAATTCTGATTTTGGTATCAATGTTCAGGTTCTACCTCTATTCATATCTTTAATAGCCTAAATATGTACTAAATGCTTTTCTAAGTGCTATCTTTGTTCATGTCTTTATCCACTCAAGAAAACACATGGAGTCAAGTAACGTTTGCAGAAACCAAAAAAATTTCAAAAAACAAAAATCAAAAGAAAGAAAAAAAAGACTAATAAATTGATTTGCCATTGGGGACTCGATTTAAAATATGCCCTTGTGATTTTTGTTACATGGGGTGAAGTTTTGTACTTACCTATTCTTAAAGTGTTTGAGATGTATTTTCAAGAAGAAATAATATATAATTTTTATGATTTTTAGGTGAGAAGAAATACGAATTTGAGAACAAAATTGATAAAGTAGATTCATTTTCTTCAAGCCTAGAGATTCTGGCCTAGCAACAACTTTTAAAAAAAGAAAAAAAAGGCCCAGCCCGTTTGGGACTATACTTTCACCATAGGCCCGTGCTCTGGCCTACTCGCCCAACGCCACAACATGTTGGCCCATTAGCTCCTTCCCAGCCTTTCTCTCTTAGGTTGGGCCTGTTATGCTGAGAAGCAACACCCTGGTTCAGCACATTAGCACCCATCAACCTAACCTTCTCCTATCTCCTCTTTCCCTCCAGTTTGCATAGCATAGGGTCTATCTATTTCGTGGCCTGGATCCCAGGTCGCCTGTAAGGCTCGCGTACTTTATTTTCTGTTAAGGTATTCGTAATGCCTTTTTACTTTATAAAATCTTGTTTTATTTAACGATACGAGTTAAAGCATTATTGATGTGCCTATGTGAGCGATGATTTTATTAAAAAGAATATTTTTGTCGCTATTAAAATTATTATTATTATTATTATTGGTTTGAAAATCTTTCAATGATTTTTAATAAGTGTTATTAATGGTTATTAATGAGTACTAAATCAAGTAGGAACCCAAATACGATTAGGTTGTCAACCTTATAATTCGTTTCGTTAGTCATTAAATCGAACCTCGATATTTTGGGAACGAGTAATCAATGAAAGGTCGTATTATCGATTTTGGGTTTAGAGTTCGGGCTATGAACTAGACTAGCAGTATCAAAGATGAATCAGCTTGGGACCCCAAAAAAAGGAGAGGGAGGGGCATTTTAGTAATTACGCGCGACCCCCTTTTTCTCTTCTCCCTTGTCGCGACCCCCTCCCCCCCGACATCCCTCTTTTTCTCTCTCCTCTGCTCTGCTTCACTTGTTCCTCCTCCTCTCCACCATACATGCAGCTTCGATGCTCAAAACCCAGAGAAATTTCGCCACTCCAACCTGAAAAACTCCCCCATTCGCCCACCCCTACAAGCTGACAAGCGTTTGGTGCGAATTTGGGCTGGAATCGAAACGCATGCACCACATTTATGGAGGATTTTGGGTGACGAATTGGGGCACGAACACTTGCCTAAGCATGGCCATGCAATTTAGCTCCTAGTTATTTTAATCTTCTATAAATTGGAGTGAAAATTTGCAACTACAAGCACCCAATTCAATCTTAAGTTAGTAAGTGAAACTAGGTTCATTTTAGGGTTCAAATTTCGGGTGTTTGGGCATGAATTACGTATGAGTGGGGTCCATTTGTGCGTGGGTGAGTAAGAGCCAAAGAATTTGGAGTCGCTCGAGCCCTAAAGTCAAGCCAGTTAGCCTTCGATCGAACACCTAGCTCGGAATCGAGGTGGGGATTTCTTTACTCCTAAATTACTATCATTTTCAACGAATTTAACTAAATTAGCTAGTGTATGTCAATTCTGAGTTTAGTAGTTAGTTTGAGTGAATTAGAATCGATATTAAGAAATTACAAGCATGGTATTGATTTTGGTTAGTCGTATATTGAGTAAATGCATGGTTGAATGAACCGATTAAATTGAGGATTTTAAAGTAAATGGAATGTTGTTATTGGGCTATTGTAGCATCAGTTGTCGCACTTAAAGATTATTTATCGCTTAGGGATGCTAGCTGGGCAGTTGAAGTATTTGTGGTATAAACTGAATTATGTCTAAAGGTTATGGCTAAATCAGTTTGGGCATGTTAATGGTTTATTCGTAGTAATTACAATGAAATATTATGCCTATGGATGTTGGTTTGCGAACTAGAAAGCAAAATATCGCTTTGAAGTCTCTATTGCATCGGTAAGTACACTTAGACTCTGTGTTGGTTATTAAGCATGAATGTTATACCTATATAACATCGTTGTCTGTATTGTTGATTTGTACATGTCAATATTGAACCGAGTTTGGTAGTGGGATGGTTTGACCTAATGAGAAATTTGAGGTTCTTGTGGTCGGTGATGTGTGAGGAGGGAGCATGGATTGTGAATTACAACAATTGTGTGGATTGCGAGGCCATGTGTGGCTTATTGAGTAAATTCTGCCAAGTTGTGCTATGAAGTGTACAAATGTGCTAGTTGTGAACCCCTTTTTACCTCAATGTGCTACGTGACATTAAGCGGTTAATTCTTGAAATTTGGACATCATTAAGAAGGATTGTAAATGCTTGTTTTCATAGTTTCAAATGCTTTTAAGTATTTACCAATTGCCTACCAGCTATGAAGATGATTGCAGTCTAAAATAATCCTAAATCATCGAACTACTCAGGGAGTGACTCAACTGAATAGTCGATAGGTTAGGAAGTTTAAAAGCAAACTGAAAGTGAGTTCGGAAATATTTAAAGGCGTTGGTTTGTATATAACTTCTCCTTATGTTTAAAAAGGATTTAAACAATCTAAAAAAGGGCGTCTTAAAATATTAATTATGAAATTTAGTTTGAATTGTGTGCTAGCTGCTTTTTTGAGTTTCGATTGAGTTTCGAGTTACCAACTAGTAAAATAATTACAATTTTAAGAAGCGTTTAAGTTGAAAAATTGTAAAGAAACCTTGTTTGAATCATAAGCGAGCCAAATATTCTAAGTTTTGAACAGTAGTAAGCTGAGAATGATTTGAAGTTTTAATTTGCTTAAGTACCCTTCTTTTAGTATAAAAAGGATTTCAAACGAACTAAAATTGGGCGACTGAATGAGTTTATTACGAAACTTAATTTAAGTTATATGGTAGTTTGAATGAGTTTACTACCTTAAGTTTCAATATGTTTCAATTATGAATCTAGTTTGATTATTACTTTAAGATCTAGTTTGATCATTACTTTATGTTTAAAAAGCTTCAATTACGAATCCAGTTTGAATTTAAACGCTAACTAAGTGCCTTAAGTTCCAAATGAGCTTTGATTTCCGACATAACAAACTTATTACGTTTATAAGAGCCTTTTAAGTTTAAAACGAAGTCGGTTTACATGTTAACAAGCTTACTACATTTATAAGATGCTTTTAAGTTTAAAATGAAGTTGATTTACGTGCTAACAAACTTATTTTGTTCATAAGAAACTTTTAAGTTAAAATGAAGGCTTCATTTACGAGTTAGCAAACTTATTTCAATTGTAAGAAGTTTTTAAGCTAAAAACGAGATAACCATAAACATTTCGAAAAGTTTTGGCCTATTTGTTTAAAAGTAAGATTTCAGCAAAGTAATCAACTGAAAAAGAGAAATGAAATGCGATTTTAAAGGCTAAGAAAGTGCTAGCCAAGTGGCCAGACGTTGAGGGTGGGAATTGGACGTAACGATGGTGTGAGCTGTTGCCCCACAGAGGACAATATCGAAGTTCGAGTTGCTCTGCTAAGATGCGTTTTGGTTAAAAGTTAAGTACGTATACCTCGGGGATAACGTGAGTTGTGGGTGACGATCTCACTTAGGGGCGGTGTAGATCTCCCCTAGCCAGTACAATAAGATGTTTTTATATTATGAGTAAGTTCCTAATAAATAGGGAATTGACATTTTGCCA
>JAKOGI010000774.1:277500-327500 GCA_029747015.1 Carnegiea gigantea | reverse complement strand
TTGTGTCAAATTAGTTTGAAAGAATGACGTTTGCTTAGTTTAGACAAATTTGATTGATTTCGAAAGAATATATCAAGTTTCTTGACAAGATTACAATTCCTCGGAATCAACCAATTTGAGAATAGCACATGTTTAGTAATTCTGATCTAATTCCCCTTCATAACTATGAAAATTCCTAGGCATATTTCTCTTACTGATTTAGAAAAGTTTATTTGCAATAGTTAGTTGAGTCCACTTGAAATTGAGTTTCGCTTAGCATATTCTAACAAGACTGGGCTCAACAGATTACTTTAATCCCTGGGGAACGATATCTTTATCTATACTACAAACACCCGTGCGCTTGTGGCAGTGTTGATCAAGCGTTTCTGTATAGAAATTTCGAATTTGAGTTAGTCCAACAACGAGCCATAGTTCACGACAAAATTCAACAAGTAAGTCTTTTCGAAATTAGTTCACGTGGGTGAATTACAATAAGTTGCTTCATTCTCACTAGGTTTGAGTTATTTTTTGCTTTATTATACCCTAAACTGCACGAAATTACCATTTTTTTTCAGTTCAGTAGATTCGTTGTTTTTAGTTTCATTCATGAATGCTCTGTATGTTTTCTTCTCTCAGAGGTCATGAAACGTTGGTAATCTTTAGTGTTGGATTTGTATATATCTTGAATCATCAATGTAGTTCATTCCAAATTTAATCGCTAGTTGCATACGTTGATCACCATTGTTATACTATCTGATCACTATTCTGTATTCTGTTGATCACAAAACACATATCTAGTGATCACCAAAATTCATAATATTGATCACTAATTTTATATTTGTTCATCGCTGCATATATTTCCTAGATATCACCATATTATAAGGGATTAGATCCTAATAAAATGCCCAAAAAAAACTAAACACTCACTCATTTGATCACTCATCTGGACCCAGCTGATCACAAAACACATGGCTACTAATCACCAAATATAGAAGGAGAAAATTCTATGATGTTATGAAGGAGTAACATCCGTGATCAGTAATGTTATGCCTATAGATCATTAGCAACATGCCTGTTGATCACCAAAATTAGATGTATAAAATTATAAGGACTAAGTAAACCAGTAAACAATATTATATAGTTAATCACCAATTTTATATCTGTTGATCACTACATATGTTTCCTAGTGATCACCATATTGTATGGGATTACGTTCTAATAAAATGCCTATTAAAAAAGCGAACACTCACTCATTTGATCACTGATCTGGACCCGATTAATCACAAAACGCCTGTGTGCTAATCACCAAATATAGAAGGAGATAATTCTATGCTGTTAAGACGGAGAAACATCTGTGATCACTAATGTTATGCCTATTGATCAGCAACAATATGTCTATTGACCACTAAAATTAGAATTACATACAGTAACTGAGCTAATGAACAATATTATAAAGTTGATCAATAATTTTATATTTATTCATCACTAACAGCATGTCTGTTGGTCATTAATTTTGAATTTGTTGAATGAGAGTCTTTTTGGAGTATTAAGACCATTCTACTTTTTTTTTCCGGTTACAGATTGTCTAATATAGCGGAACATGGTCATTAAATAGTACTGTCAAAGGCATTAATCAAGTGCAGCCGGTGTAGAGTGTTCCTTCATCACAAATGAATTTTGGGTTGTTGCTTTAATGAATTGTGCTGGTGGTAGTTTCTCTATGTTAATGTTAACATTTTTACATTTCTTAATGTTTACGTAGGATATGCCGAGTCATCAACTCTAGTATTCGTCAATTGACATCAGAGGCAAATGGTTACCAGACTATGATGATAAGTCACTTATGCCGAGGTTGAGCATCGTGTTTGATAGGGTTGAAGACTGCCGTGAATTTTACAAGAAATATGCCATTTATGTTGGTCTAGTATCTGCAATGGTCCTACCGAGAAGAATAAGTTGGGGAAGTACTGGAAGCGTTATGTGTGCCCTAAAGAAGGATTTTGTAAACCTGCGAAGACTCTAGAAATTGCTACAGTTATAGCCAAAGCCATATCCCAAGCAACAGACGGACCTAACGGGAGTAAATCGAAGTAAAAGCAGGCAGAGACAAGAGAAGGGTGCCCAGCTCATATTCTTTTGAGGTCGACTGAAGATGGGAAGTTTGATAATCGACTTTCACAAGGGGCATGTTCACCCCCTACACAGCCAGTAGAAGGTAGTTCCTCACTTCAAATAGAAATGCCAACTCTGTGCATAAGGACATTGTAAGCAAGTACGCTTGAGCTAATATAGGACTATTAAGGGTTTATCTCCTCTTGAAATAGCAAGTTGGTGGGTACGAAAACATTGGTTGCACGTAAAAGGACCTGCAAAATTACCATAGAGATCTGAAAGCTCTTATCAAAGACACGGATGCGCATATGTTTATAGACGTTCTGAAGAACAAAATGGAAGTTGACTCTGGTTTCTTCTTTCACTACTAAGTTAATGAAGACAACCGCTTGAAGAATGTATTCTGATCGAACTCTCTGAGCAGAAGAAGCTATGCCCTATTTGGTGATATCCTGTCATTGACACTATCCATAAGACCAATAGGTACTCAATGGTGTTTGCACCTTTCAATGGACTAAATCACCATAGGCAGTTAATTTGCTTCAGTGCTGGTTTGTTAAGGGATGAGAAGGTAGAGTCATTCCGGTGGCTGTTCAATAACTTCCTGACTGCCATAGGGAGTAACAGGCTGAAAACCGTAATCACCGACCAAAATCCAGTGATTAGACAAGCAATAGTTGATGTTTTTAAGACATCGATCCATTAATTCTCCATATAACACATCATGAGGAAGCTACCTGAGAAAGTGGGACGCATGCTAAATGGCTGTGAGGATTTCATTGAGCGGATCTAGGGATGCATATTGGCATTAAACTCCCCCGATGTGTTCGAGCATTCTTTGGGGAGATGCTAGAGGAGTTTCAGCTAACTAACAACGAGTGGTTGCGTCAAATATACAGGATTCGGGACATTTGAGTGCATGTTTACTTTAAGGAGGACTTCTTTGGTGGTATTTTAAGAACGACGTCTAGTTCCGAGAGTCAAAATTCTATGTCTGGTTCCCTAATGTGTCCCAACCTCAGTCTTGTAAAATTTTGGGTCAGATTTGTGCATACCATGGAGTCACAATGCCATTGTGAGTGGAAAGCTGAAAATGCTTCTTTGACATCATTTCAAGAACTAAAGATGTCCTATGAGATTGAGAAGCATGCGAGGAATATCTACACTCACATGAACTTCTATATGTTCTAGAGATAGTTATACGTTGGCCGGATGTACTACCATGTGTAAGGTATCACCAAAATAGAGGGTGATCATACTTATGAGATCCAGTACAATTATGAAAACAAAACAAGGATCCACTATGTAGCCATAATGAGGAAACTTCTGAGTGCCAGGGCTTATGCCACTTCTTCAACTCATACGGAATTCCATGTGCTCAAATGCTGCTCATTTTCACATCTAACTTGCTAAGAGAAATTCCACCACCTTATATCATTAATAGGTGGACAAAGACGATAGTAAATTAACCTATATATGATTTCAATAATGTTTTGGCATATGCTTGTGGAGAAATAGCCACGCAAAATAAGCTGATAGGTGACGCTGGTCTTAGTTTTACAAGTGCATGGATCTAGCTGGGTGCACCCCTACAAAGTTGCAGATGTTATTCAGTTCCATGATTTCGGTTGAGCGTCAATGTCAGGATATGAGTGGTGAGTTAGCAAGTAGTGCAACAACTGATCCATAGACGTACTTTGGATGTGCGATGCCAGACCTGATTGAGATACATTCACCCCTAACGTCCACAACTAAAGGAAAAGGAAAGAGGATGAAGAGGACGGTTGAGCGGGGCCAATTGAGCAGTAATCATACATGCGGATGTGCCACTACTGCGATCAGGTTGCTTCTCATGACAATAGAAACTGTCCAGAACGGAAACACTAGTGTACTATCTCTCTGGGGGTATGTATGCTTGTGTGTTTTCTTATAAACAAGAAAAGGGGAGAAAAAATGAAAAGGAGTCAGTTTTGCCAGATTGAGACGTATTAGTTAGTGATTAGTAGTAATGCTTTTATTAATCACTAGTGTCCCTTTGATAATCAACTGATAAAATGGTGGAAATGTGTTTGGAAAGTCACAAGATATGTGCTTACTAAGAAACTGATTTGTTGATCAATTGTATATGTTTTGGTGATCATTAGAACTGTGTTTGGTAATCACATGATCTTTTAGTGGAGATGACCATCAATATGTTGCTGTTGCATGAAAATGTTGTCAGGGATAGTTTTATTCTCTTTATTTACTTGTTTTTGTGGTTTATGATCATGAAAGAATCACAGTATATGTTTCTGTGAATAATATTAATTGGTCATCAATAGTTCCAGTTTTGGTGATTGTTATAGCTTTGTTTAGTGATCAGTAGAACCATGTTTCGTGATCACTATATCTATTTATGGTGGTCAACATAAATATGTTGCCTTTTTGCTAAGCATATCTGAGTGATATCTTGGAAGACACTTTTATTCTTTTGTGTTTGTGTTTTATTCTGATCAAGCATCATAGTGTATGTCTTGACAGAGGATATCGCTTGGTGATCAACAATTACATTCTTGGTGATCATTATAGCTATATTTGGTGATCATTATAGCCATGCTTAGTGATCACTATATCAATCTATGGTGTCCAACATAAATATATTGGTTTTTTGCAAAACATATTATGAGTGATATCCTGTAAACATGATAGTATATGTTTTAATAGAAGATATTGTTTCGTGATCAACAGTTCTAGTGTTGGTGATCATGACAATTATATTTGGTGATGATAACATGTTCTTATGGTCACAGCATAAATATTTTGATTTTTGGTGGATCGTATTCCTTAATATGTTTATTTTGCTGTATTTGGGTTAACTCTCTTCAGGTTGAGAGCATATTGTTTTGTAAAGACTAATACCTGATGTCTTATCAATAAGTCCACTTGTGGTGATCACTAGCACTATGTTTGGGGATTGCTAGAAGCATATTTCATGATCACTGAATTTTTTTTGGGTGATCAACATATTCTTACTTATAGTTGCTAAGTGCTTAATAGGTCATTTTTTGGTGATCAATAGTAAGGCTCTTAGTGATCACCAGAAGAATGTTTGGTGATCATTCTTTATATGTCACCTAAATTTAGTGGAATGAAGATGTGCATAAGCCTACTAATTAATAGAATGCTATATAATATGTTATATAATGTTCCAAAACATAAGTTGTCAATTACAAAGTAATACTTTCCATTGTAAATTGCCAACAAAGAGAAACATGATAAGGATAAACCTAGTCCTCCTTAGCTGTATCCTTCATATTGGGATAATTTATCTGAAATTCCTTGAAATCTTTCACCCGTTTCACTGCCATGAATCTTGCCCTATTATGCTCATAGTTGACTATGTCATGACAGCGTCGTACCCTGGAAACATTCAGCTAAGGAGGAAGATAGTTCATGTTAACTTGGTAATATGCGAATTTTTTTTTCCTGGGTTAGTAAATAAATGCTATGGTCAAATACTTACATTGTTTGGATTCAGACCAAACTGCCACTTCTCTCCTTCACCAAAGTAGCTTTCCATGTGTTTCATATAAAATATGCCATAATCTGTGACATTTGTACTTGACCTCCATGGCATTTTCAATCGTACCGGCGTTAGTTTCTTGACAACATCGTGCTTTGGATGTTCTACGCCCTATAGGTAATAGCTGAGTACTTTTATCCATAAAAAATTTTTCAAAATTTGCACACTATTAGAATTGCAATGAAACAACATTAGCATAGTCATAAAACAGAATAGTTTTTAAAACTCACCAACTTTTCCAAAAAATCTCCATATGCAACCTTGAACATTGTTTTTGTCATCATGTTATCAACTATCACAAGCTTGTCATCCTTCAGGTTGAAGCAAAGCAAGAAGCAAGGCCTTATGGGGCATACAGGGAAGAAAACTTATGATTTTTTTGAGGGAAAAAAAAATGAGAACATTAGCAACTATGAACAATAACGGTGAGTTCCTCTTTTAACAAGCCAACTGTATTAAGAGCATTCCTTAAAAAGCAGAATTTACCAAGTCAACTTATTTGATTTTGATCAAGGACATCTTTCCAGCTCTCTGTCCATTACGTCTTAAAATCTTCATATCTCTTATCAAATGATTTATTTTAACATATCATTGTTAATGAAATACTACATCAAAGAAGAATGAAGAAATATTTATGCAATGGAATTTACCGCTTAAGACAGACAATTCTAGGTCAGAAATTTATTAAACAATGTAGATCAATCACTAAATGCTTTACTTATTATCACTAATGTAGTTACAATTGATGATTAAGGTGATTTTAGATGCATTTAAACTTTGATCACACGACATGAACAGTCTGCCTAGAGTGGCGAGATCCCTTTTTCTTTCCCAATCATTGAGTATGCATGACCATATGTTGATCACATTTACCTCAACCTCCTCTCTAGGTTTAGAGTTGCCATGACAAATTTGGTTGCCTCCTCATCACCGCAACCATCAAACAAAGGTTCACTACAAAAATGCAAAGAATGGCTACACACTTACCAGGAAATACAAATCTAACATTTATGCAGCTAATGACATACTGATCACTAATCACATACGTAATGATCACCAATCACAAACACACTGATCACCAATGTTAGACTGCTAATTAGTGAGCCGACAAAGATTGACCCATCAAAATGCATCACTTATAGTATAAGCATTCAACTATAAGCCATGATGGAAGAACTAAACATTTAGAGAGGTTATCCCAAATTGATTACCAGTCACAAAACTATTGATCACCAATCACAAAATTACTGATCACCAAATAAATAATTGTTGATCACCAATCACAACCTGATGATCACCAAACACATAAACTTTGATCACCAATCACAACCTGATGACATATTGATCACAAATCACATACCTAACAATCACCACCCACAAACATACTGATAACGAATGCCAAACTGCTGATCAATGAGAAGACAATACATTGACTCTCCAAATTGCATTAGTTATAATATAAGCATTGAACTACAATCTATGATGGGAGCATTAAACATTTAAATAACTTATCCAAATTGATTACTAGTCACAAAACTATTGATCACCAATGACGAAATTATTGATCACCAAGCAAATAATCGCTGATCACTAATCACAACCGGATGATCACCAAACACAAAACCATTGATCACCAATCACAGCCGTATTGATCACAAGAAAACAAGCATTCATAACCAATCGCATACCTATTAACGACTAACTAGATAAAGCACAAAAGAAGTAAGCATGTATACAAAGTAAATCAAATATTTACTACGAACAACATAATAGTTGATCACCTATCACATACATTATGATCACCTATCACAAATCACTTAATTAAAAGGCATAACAGGAGAAATAAACATTTACATAGGTAATTACATACTGATTACCAATCACATAACTACTGATCCCCAAGCATGCAGCTTTTGATCATTAACTGCGTAAATAGACTACTTTGCCAAAAGCATCACTTATCACACAGAGATTAATAAGAGATATTACCTTTCATCCATATCTTGAACATTGCCAAAATCATAGTCAGATATGGCTACCTCATCTTTAGGCTGTTGATTGTCTAACTTTGTCAATCGGATGACATACGGTGAGTAGTAGGCTAGAGGCAGCTTTTCAGCTCTTTATTTATTCATTATAGTTAATGGACCTACTTCCTCCGACTTTTCTATAGTTGTTGCAACACTCACACACTTCTCATTATCATTTTAGCCATAATCTCTTTATTGGCTTTAGGTTTAGGCCTTGTCTTTGTTGCCAGTTTGGGCTTGCTGCCATCAGTTGCTTTTTACTCACCATCAACCCTAGGACTCTCTTTCTTCTACTCGACTACGTGTTTCGTAGCCCGACAACTTATAATTTTTTTGCCACTACTGCTCTGCACACTGGCCTTAACCTTGTTAGATAACTTTCCTTTCTCCTTACCAGTCTGTTTTTAAGGACTCTCTGTTTTGGATGCCATCTTCTACTGCTACTGGCCTAGTTGGTTTGCAGCAGCAGATTTTGCTGTTTGCTTGACATCTTTACCATGCACAGTGGACTTCGCCTATTTGGGAGATTTATCTTTGGGTGGTGAAGTGCGCTCAGTTTTTCCACTCTGGTGTTGCCTACCCGAACCCTTCAAAGACACTGCTTGTTTGCTCTGTTGTGGTTGGTCTTTAGCAGTGTGAGGAGATGGTGCTTTTGAGCTAGTGGTCCCCTGCGTAGTAGGTTCTTTAATCCTTATTGCGGGGTTCCTAACATCACCGTTCTTAGAAGAAGGCTTGTCTCTTGCTTTTGACTTGTTCTCAGTTGTCTTCTTGATACTCAGGTCATGGTTCGCTTAAGAAGTATTCCTCAAGGGAAATATCAATGGATCACCATCATCATCATCCTCATTAGTATGATGCTTTTCCCTGGCAGTTTTTGGATCAGGCACATATGTGCTCTAAGGAACTGGACTTTGGTTGTCCGGCTGACTCAGTCCCAGCCATATATTGAATGAAGGGATGCTACCATCATTGTTCATTTCCTTCTTTGCCTGATCCATGAGCATGTGCTCAAAAGATTTCTCCCTCTTTGCCTTCTTGGTTAGAGGCTTATCTATGTTGTTTTTACCAAACTTCCTCTTTAAAGGGCCCTTCTCTGTGGGTTTGTTAGGAAGTCCTTCTTTTTCCTTTTCCTTCTCATGTGCATGCTTTAGGGAGGGGACCTCTTCACTGCTCTTGTTCTCAATCTTGCCCTTCTTATCGATCTTCTTTTTTTTTCCCCTTAAGAGTTGGTTCCTGAGAAACATTTTCCTTTTGTGGGAGCTTCTGTGGTGACTTGTCACCCTCATCATTGTTCTCGATCTCCCTTTTCTCATTAGCTTTGTTTTCTTCAAGTGTTTCAGTGGGTTCATCTTCAATGCTCTATTGCTGTGTAGTTTTTTCTGGTGATCTTTTAGATATCGGTACATCTATTACACTAGCTTCGGCATCTATGTCACTCTTGCCTTTCTTTTGCGGTTGTTCCTCAGCTAGGGACTTATCTTTGTAACTCTTATTATCATCTGGATTGTCTTGTTTATCTGAATGACTTTCGGGTGTCATCGTCGATTCCCATTGTTCGCGTAAATACTATGTACCGGCGCTTTTTCCTTGCCCAGAACTGCTGCAACTTTTTTCACCAGAAGCTCTTCTTTCATCATCAGCTTTTCAATTTCTTTTTCATTCGATAAGTGCATTAGGGTTGCAGAATACAAAACGCAATTTAGTATAGAATTTTGGGTATTGCGCTGTAATTAGAATCTATGGATAAGTAGTACCTTTTGTGAACAGACTTCCGGTGTTAACATCTTCAATGACATTTTAGATTGTTTTAGAAATTTGATGCTCGGTAAGATCATTTTGGCCCCTACACTAAACCACAAGTTTATGTACAAAAGCATACAGAAAAAAAGGGTAGCATACTTCAATGAACCCAGAAAATATAATGCATCACTAATTATAGTTCAAATGATAATCAATCATAATTGCATTGATTGCAAATACTTATCACATGAAATAACAATCATATATGTATTTTGTGTGTGTATTTAACTTTATTATTAGAAAAGAGCTGATGACCAATCATAACTCTAGTGATCACCAGTCACAACACTAACGATAACCAATCATACCTCTATTGATTACTACATGAATTCCAATTGATCACAAACTAACCAAACACATATGTAGTCTTTGTTCACAAACTGCACATCATACCTCTACTGACCACCAATCAAAATAATACTGATCACCAATCATACCTCTATTGATTATTAAATTAACTCAACTAATCACCAATCACAATACTATTGGTCACCAATCATACCTATATTGATCACTAAATTGAGTTGATGGCGGGAAAAGTACTGATCACCAATCATAACTCTACTGACCACCAATGATACCTCTATTGATCGCAAACAATGCATGGCTAATTTGTCATTTAAATAAGTGATCACTAGTCATATAGATTAGGTATCAAACAAAAGTATGACAATTCATCACTAGGCAAACACATACGTAAAACGATCACTAATACTATACATACTGATAACTAATTACATAACCAATGATTGCAAACTGCATTTGTAATATGAAAAGAATTCACTTAAGGATTGAAAACAATTTTGTGAAGGAAATATTTAATCATTGAAGAAAATGATTTGGTTAAAACATTCTCCTCGAAATTGCTCAGCAGATAAACACATATATCCAACAGGATCACTAATATCATAACTAACGATCACTAATCACTCTCCTAACAATCACAAACTAGACATACAGTATGAACACCAGTTCTGGTAGGGGGTTTTCCACAATATTTATAGGAAATATTTAGAAGTTTCTCAGAACATGAATTTTTTTTTTTCAAAGAATGTGCCGAAATTTATTAACAGAGAAACACGTATGCAATCAATCACAAATACTACACCTGATCATAACTAAATATGTAACTAATGATTATGAATTACAAACGTACTGTAAAAATATTCTCTTAAGGTTTGAAATACATTTTTTGTACCTCTTGGAAGGTGATTGTTCTCCATTTCCCTTGGTTGTTTCCTGAACTTTTTTTGTCACCATGATTTCTCAGTAACAAACCCTAGACAAGAAGGAAATGAATGTCAAAATGAAAGATTAAAAAAAAGAACTCCTTCGAAAACACACTATACCACTAAACTTCATCAAATTGTATAATGTTATCAGAAAAATAAATTAAACCTTCAAGACGGAGGTTTGTAAGTAAAAGATTAGAGCATTGTACATTTTTATGAACGAAACGACACTTTTTTTAGTTCAAAAGCATAGTACAAGCTACTAGAAGTGGATTTCAAAACATATTTTCAATAAAAGTGTTCAAATTCAAGAAAGATCGTCAAGATAAATGCATATTTGAGTGTATTAATACTCAACAGATAGAGCAATGTCACACAGAAAAGTCAAGAGTCCCACCTTCGAAATGCAGAAATGGTGGTGAGAAGTTGAACGATTTGCTGAATGCTAATTAGATTGCAAATTCGAACTTTGAGAAAGAGAGAGAGTCAGAGAGTAAGAGAGAGAGAGAGTGAGGATGAAAATGAGAACAGCAGAATAATACAAAGAGTAACAAAATAAAAAGTCTCTCGCATGGTCTTGAACTTTAAAACAATCATTATGCGGTTCTTTTTTAGTTTGCTGTAATTTATTTTCTTTTTCTTTTCTTTTTTTTATGTGTGTTGTTTGGGCGCTTAAATTAGTGGAGTTGGTTGGCTGTCATAACTATAACCGTTTAATCTTGCCTTGGCATAACAATATAAATTAAGAGATGTAGTATTCAAAAAACTGAATTGCGATTTTTTTTATTTACAATTAAAAGATGAAAATATTTACCATCAAGAAAATGCATGTTTGAATTTTATACAACACATTAAAGTTTGTAATTTTAGCAAAGAACATTTATTAATTAAAAATGAAATTATTTGTTTTTTTAGAAAATAAACATTTGAAAATGAGGAGAATAAACATCAAATTTTTTATTTAAATTGAGGTTTATTAAGACTTAAGAATATAAATGAAAGAAGGATTTAAGAACCTAAAAAATGATATTACATTATTAAATGATATCATTTCGTGATCAACACAGGACAGTTAAGGTGATCATTAGAATGACGGTTAGCAAGCACTAGGTTTGTTTATGGTGATCAACAGACTCTTAATTATAGTTGGTGATCAATAAATCAAAAGAATAATTCCGGTTGACAAAAAAATGATAATATATGTTTTCATTAAACCATATCACTTGGTGATCAATAGGTGCAGTTGTGGCGATCAGTAGAACTATGTTTATTGATCATTTAAATGATATTTACTTATGGTAAGCAAACACATGCTCAATTATGTTTGGTGATCAATAGCTGTTCTTTTACCATTATAATTTTGAAAAATATTATTTAGTAATTACAACAGATTAACAAGGTACTAAATTTGATAAAAAAGCAAAGTATTTTGGAATCACTATCAACTATCGGGGTGAGAAACTGCACATGTGGGGCTGAATGAAGGACCGCTGTCATCCTTGGTTCATTGCTGCTTCGCTTGAAACTTTGTAAACTTCATACAAGCACTGTGAAGCTCTACAACAGCCTCCTTCATAACAGTGTCCTAATGTTCACGTATTGCATGCACTGCATCCACACTGCACTGTTTCTTGGATTCGACATCTGTAGTAGGAGCATTGCAGAACTAGGCAAACATTGCCCTCGCTTCATCTAGTATCTTGCAAAGGCCTTCATTTTTCCTGTACTTATTGCACATGGAATATATGATGGTGATAAAATTTTGTCAGCAAATGCCAATTGCTTAGTAGCAAAAACTATCTTGCCTACATCTTTCTACATATTTGAAAAAAAATTTTAAAAACCAATATAGATATGTCAACTGATCACTAATAACAGGACTGTTGATGAGGGACTAACAATCATCAAATTGTAGACTAATGAAGAGAAAACTGATCACTGGTAGCAATGTTGACAATCAATCGTATCCCAACTGATAAGAAATAGCATCTCTCTCTAATGATCATTATACACAGAAGCAGTGAGTCTTAATTAAAATCTAAAATGAGTAAACACTAATTTAACTGATCACTAATTTTATTTACAAGGATCACCAAAAACATGAGTCCGCATCATTTCCTACATATTCCTCACAAAAGATAGAAATTCAAAAATAAATTAGATGATCACTAACCTGTGTCTCTATTGATCACCAACATCACCTATACTACTCATTTTTAATTTATACATTTTGATCACTAATAACATCAGTATTTATCACTAATGTTATTAATAATGATCACTAATCACACAACTGGTGATCACATAGGTAACATGTTGTAGTAATGTTGTTCTAACTTATCACGAATGAGATCTCCATTCATCACCCTCGCATACAAAAACTGAATTCCAAGCAATGGAGGAAAAATTGAGAGATTCAGTTCAACTCGATCCTAATCTTATTTCTAATTATCACTAATTCTACAACAGTGATCACTAATACTACTTTGATTGATCACCAAAAAACATCTACTAATCACCGTGCATGGGATTCTATTCCAACTTTTATAAGTAACATTAAAAACTGATCCCCCCAATATGCAAGGGTGTCTCAACACCTTTATTTACTAGCAAACAAGGGTGCCTTACACATTTTTGCACACAAAAGATGAGTGACTTGTTTACTACCTCAATTTCAGTCATCCTATTGTCGTCATCAGCTTGCTACTCAACCTCTATTGGCTGTGCAACATGCAGTGGAGGTTCAACAACACCCTTCCCAAAACCATTGCTCTTGCACTCATCTTTTGTACTTCTCTTGATGTCCTCATTAGTTCATGTGTACATCGTAGGAAATTATCTATTCATTGTCCATTTGACAAACCTTACTCTATTTAAGTACAACATCTACAAATATAGGAAGCTAAAAAAAAAAAAAATTAGTAGAAGCATTTAGCTTAGTTATACACATATGAATAGTTGATCATTAAATGCATAACTTATTGATCACTACTGCACAACTTACTGATCACTACCGAACAACGTACTAATCGCTAGTAAATTAGTTGCTAATCACTAAGACATTTTGACATTCCTTTTTTAATCATTATTCTGTTTTATTATACTAATCACCAATTCTATCAAGTGGTAGTTTGTTGGAATAGTATAACTCACCATTAAGAAAAAGAGTGGACTGTTAAAATGTACCCCTTTTGCAGCCTTAATTTCCTTGTAGTGCCTAACACTGCTGATCAGTTTGTCCAATACAAATTGGCATTAGTCCAAGGATGCAATCCAGTTCACATCCTTCACATATTTCAGCACAGAGTTGCTGCAATAGCGGTTCTTTGATCCACTGAAAAAGTAATTCATCAAATATATGATAAAGTTTCTTTTGAAGCTCTCACCCCCATCTTTTTTAGCCAGGATGAACTTTGGCATGTGAGTGAGTTCAGGGGCATTCTGATTGATTTTCCACTCTTGAAGCTACACAATATTGACCTCAATGTATTCTTCATCCATCGAAGACTTGGTGATTTCTGCTATTTTCCTCCCCTTATAGGCACACCCAGGGTCACATGCACATCAAGTGCTGTGACCATAAACTTTTGCCTATCTGGAAGTCTAAAGCATATAGCATAGGGATCAAAGTAATCTACTAGCCATTTTGAAAACTTCTCTGGGATTTGCTTTAGGTCAACCTTTTAGAATGAAGCAAACCCAATTGATCTCACCGTCTCAGTTTAGGCTTTGTTTAGCTTTGCCACTAACGATGAGAATGAACTTGTGGTCATCCTTGTAATAAACGCCTTCTGATATGTCTTCTTCTCACTGGCACCATCATCCTCACATTTTAAAGGCTGCACTAGGGGGCCATTTGGTTGTTCTCTCCTATTATGAAGTTGTAGCAGCATTGGATTGAGCATCTTTTTTATTATTGCCTTGATGACCTTGAGATTTTAATGAAGGTTTGTTCCCCTTTAGAACATCCTTTACAGCTTTACGAATCGTTCTTTCTTCTTCCCCCTCTTTTTTCTTTTGTCAACATGATCAACTTCTTCATCTTCAAAACTCGGATGTTTTTGTTCTGCATCCGAACTATCAGAAATTTCTACCTCAGATATGTGTCCTTTTTGCACTGCAAGCTTCGAGAAGGCTCGCATCCTCTGCGATCGCCTAATAGTGACTGCCTTATTCTTCGACTCCTCTTTCTTTCTTTTTTTGCCTTTTCTACCCTTTCATTCTTCTCGAGTTTGGTGGGGGATTTTTCAAAATCTTCCCATTCCTCTTGGGGCTTCTCAGAATTTTCTTAGATCTTTCATCCTTACTTGAAGCCTCCCCTTTCTCTATCAAACTCTCATGCAGCACATCTTTCTCTCCACTTTTCTAGGTAGATTTGTCAGCCTTTCCTTATTACTCATGAGATATGTCCCTCTTTGCCTTCTTCTTTAGAGGCTCCTCTAGTTTTTTTTTTTTTTTTTTTTAAGGCCAGCCTTCTTCATCTCCACTATGTATTTCGGTTTCTTTACATCTTCAGACATACTGGGGGATTTTTCAAAAGCTTCCCCTCCTTCTTGGGGCTTCTCAGAAGTTTTCTTGAATCTTCCATCCTTACTTGAAGCCTCCCATTTCTCTACAACTCTCATTCAGCAGCTCTTTTTCTCCACTTTGCTAGGCTGATTTGTCACCCTTTCCTACTTTCTCATGAGATGTGCCACTATTTGCCTTCTTCTCCAGAGGCTTCTCTGGTTTCTTTTTTCCATCTTTCCTCTTCTCTATTATATATTTCTGTTTCTTTTGACCTTTAGATTTTAATGAAGGCTTTGAAACAGCCTTCACAGTTTTAGCAATAGTAGTTTCTTCTTCCTGTCGTGTCTGGTCGTCATCAGAATCTACTTGCTGCTCTTAATAAGTTGGATTGTTTTTTCTGCATTAGAACTATCAGAAATTTCCATCTTAGAGATGTGCCCATTCTGTACTACAGGGGTTGGTAAGTGCCACTTCCTCTGTGGTCACCTAATAGGGACTGCTTTCTTCTTTGGCTTGTCCTTCTTTCTTTCTTCCGACTTCTTTACTCTCTACTTCTTCTCGGATTTGCTTGGAGATTCTTCTAAAGTTTCTTCTTTTTGTTGAGGCTTCTTAGGAGATTTCTCAATCCTTGGATGTTTACTTGAAACTTTTTCAATAATGTTGTGCATCTTCTTCTCCTCTGCCTTTCCCACCAAACTATCTTTTGCTGTATGTTTCTCTGCGCATTTTTGTACAAGTTCGTCATCCTTTCCCGCTCCTCAGAAGATTTGACCCTGTTTGCCTTCTTTCTTAGGGGCTTGTTAATCTTCTTCTTCTTATCAATTTCTTCACTATGCTTCTTGTCACTCTCGACCTGCTCCTCACTCCTAGAGGGTTGGTCTTCACTGGTCTTCATTTCCCCTGGAGCTTTCTCCAGCAATTTTTGAGATTCATTTGTAGCGTCGTCATCACTGTCTATTTTGCGGGCAAATACTTTGTATCGATGCTTTTTTGCTTGGCTAGAAGTGCTGCTAGTCTTACCGGCAAATCCTCCTCTTTGATTAGCACCTTGTCCACTTTCGTCTAGGTCTGAAGCTACTTTAGGATTATAGAATACAAAAAGCAAGCGAGCACACAATGTGCATACTTCTAGGAATTCATAAAATATAATGTATCCCCGATTATAGTTCACATGATCACCAATCACAACTACATTGATCAGAAATATTGAGCATATGATAGAAATTTCAAGCGTAAGCGAGTTATTTATTATGCGAGTCTGTTTATATTGGTGGTAGAAAAGGGCTGTTATTGATTAGTTGAAAGTAAACATTTATGCAAAGTAGGATAGAATAAGCAAACATTTCTCCAGAATGATCATTAGTATCATATCTAACGATCACTCGTTACCTTTCTAAAAATGACAAAATAGATAACACACATATGCAAAATGATCACTAATATTACTCCTAACAATCACTAATTACGTTTCTAACAATAAGAAACAGATAACACACATCTACAAAATGATCCCAAATATTACACCTAATGATTACTGATTACATTTTTAACAATCACAAACTAGACGTGTACTATCAAAAAACTATTGGTCTTGAGCTTTTACACATTTTTTCATCTCTTTGTAGAAATAAATTTAAGCTGTGTCAGAATTTGGATTTTTTTAAAAGGAACGTACTGAAACTCATTTACCGACAAATGCATTTAAGGGGATTCTATTTATGTTGGTGGCAAAAAAGGGTTGTTATTGATTAGTTGAAAGCAAAGATTTATGGACAGTGGGATACAATAAGCAAACATTTATTGAAAATGGTCATTAATATCATATATAACAATCACCAGTTACCTTTATAACAATGACAAAATAAATGACACACTTATGCAAAATGATCGCTAATATTAGACCTAACAATCACTAATTACTTTCTAACAATCACTAACTGTACATGCAGCATGAAAAAACTATTGCTCTTGAGTTTTTCCACATTCTTTCACTTGTTTGAAGAAATAACATTGAAAGTGTGTCAGAATATGAATTTTTTAAAGGTCATACTCAAATTCACCAACAAACAAACACATATGCAAATTGATCACTAAAACTATACCTAATGATCACTAAATATATAACTAATGATCACAAACTACATATGTAATATGAAAATATTTACTTAAGTTTTGAAATGCATTTTGTTACCTCTTGGAAGGTGATTCTTCTATTCCCTGAGTTGTTTCTTGAACTTTTCGTGTGGCCATGATTTCTCGTGAGGAAACCCTATAAAAAAAGCAAATTCATGTGAACTCAAAAAGATTAAGGAAAATAAATCTTTCAAGAGCGCATTATCGCCAAACTTTACCAAATTGTACAATATTAGTAGAAAAATAAATTTGAACCCAAATTGTACAATATCGATCAAGGCGGTTCGTAAGTGAGAGATCAGGGCATGGTACATTTGTAGAAACCAAATGACATTTTTATTTTGGTGCAACAATAGATTAGAAGCTTTTAAAAGTAGAATTCAAACTAGATTTTGAAAAAAAAAATTGGAATTTAAGAAAAGATAAAAAAAATCATAGTTAAATTGCTAAAGAAAAGCAACATAAGTGCACTAAAACAAAACAAGATG
Organism: Carnegiea gigantea; assembly: GCA_029747015.1. Classification (NCBI taxonomy): domain Eukaryota; kingdom Viridiplantae; phylum Streptophyta; class Magnoliopsida; order Caryophyllales; family Cactaceae; genus Carnegiea; species Carnegiea gigantea. The sequence continues at coordinate 309,655 of JAKOGI010000774.1, read as the reverse complement.
AACAATACGAACACAAAAGTCAAGAATCTCACCTTCAAAATGCAGACAATGTACAGAGAATTTGATGAATGTTGACAATTGCAGATTACAACTATGAGAGAAAAAGACACAGAATAAGAAAGAGAGTGAGAATAGCAGAGCAAGATGTATGCGAGAAAATGAAGAGTCTCTCAGGAATTAGAGTTGGTTGGCTATCATAACTATGAGTATATAATTAGCTAGCTTTAAATTAGCCAACGTGTTGTTTAACAACTGAATCGCGATTTTTGTATTTTTTTTTGTTTGGGTCAGAACTAAAAGATGAAATATTTAAAAGACAATGCATGATTGAATTTTATGGAATGTAACGAAGTTTTGAATTTTAAGCACATAACATTTACTAATTAAATAAAATTCTTTGTTTTTCAGAAAATTAACACTTAAAGAGGTGGACAATGAACAAATTATTTTGTATATGAAATTAAGGTTTATTAAGCCTTAATATAATGAATCAAAAGAATAATTTCAGTACACAAAAAAATGATAATATATGTTTTGATTATTAAATGGTATCGTTTAGTGATCATAAAAACTATGTTTAGTGATCAATATATTTGTTCAGGGTAATCAACATGTCCGAAATTGTAGTTGGTGATCAATAGCTGTTGCTTTGGTGATCTATAGAATTGCTTTGGTGATCATAAGAACTATGTTTAGTGATCACTATATTTATTCATTTTTTTGGTAAGTCATGATCACTAGATTATTCATGGTGATCAACATATCCTCAATTGCAGTGGTGATCAATATGTGGTTCTTTGGTTATCATAGTGTTCCTTTTTTGTGATCAATTGATAAAATTACGTTGATGCATGTGGACATGTTTGTTAATCATCATATGTCCTAACTTATGAAGTGGGATAGTAGTCAACACTATCAACTTTGGTGATCATTAGAGCTCTGTTTTAGTGATAACTACGTAGGTTTCCTGTGGTCAGCATAAATATGTTTGTTTTTCTTGAAACATATGTTGGATCATAGTTGCATCAAGTGTTATTTTGTTGCATGTGTGGGTTTACTCTCATTGAAAAAATCATAGTCTATGTTCTTACCAACAGTTCTACTTTTTCTAATCATTAAAAGCATTTTTCGTTATAAGTGGTTCTATGTATAGTTATCAACATATTCTTAATTACAGTTACTGATATCAGACTATTAGTTGGTCATCAATAGGTGTTGTTTTAGTGATCATAAGCATTGTTTTAGTGATCAATGGATTCAATTATATTCTCTTGTATAATGTCTTTGTAGATCAAAATGCATGTGAAGTTATCAACTTAGTTACTTATGAACACAAGTAGTTTTCCCTCATCATTATCACCATGTTTGGTATTCAAGAAATCAATTACATATCTAATGATCACCAAAAAGGAAAAACTATAAACTTAATTAATTCATCACTGATCACTAATTAGATATCTAATGATCACCAAAATTGAAATCCACTATTTTCTTAACTGTAAACAACTCTAATGCCTGAGTTTAGCACTACATTCTCGACTTTTTCGGCCTTTGGGTTTCATAAACATTTACCATGCTCTTCACATGTGGGGAAATGATATTGGTGGCTAAAGTGAGGATCTTGTAACAGCACTCCACCCAAAACTTATGAATTGCGGCAGCCTGAGATCCACATGAAATTTATGAATTGTAATTATATATCATGTTTAAGTGTGTTGATTCAGAAAAATAAGTTTGCATTAGGAAATTTTGTTCTTTAAACACAGTTAAGTAGCATTTTCACCTGATCATTTACGAATCCCATGTCCCATTGACAAAGGACTCCTTTATATTCCTGTATGTGCTCTATAATATAAATGGTTTCATTATCATCTGTTTTTGAAGCATCTTGCTTCCAAGTCACATGTATGTATTTCAGTTCAAAGTCTTCAATTGATTTTGCTCTTCTTTTGTGACTCCATTCATTAGTGAGATAATTCTAAAAGATCATGCTCTGCAAGGCTCACATAAAACCAACAAAATTAGGAAAGAGCATCAGTTAAGTTTGTTTTCAAAGCAAATTAAAATTTTATGAAGCTTTTACCAAAATATTCAAATAACATTCATATATGTAATGTTCTCTACGCTTTCTTTTGACATGGTCAATTATGTCTAGACTTTTTTGCTTGAAATTGAAGCAAATGCGAAATTGTTTTCCCTCATCACAATAATAGAAGAATACCTAAAAAGACCAAATTTATTAGAGACTAGTGCCTCAAGAATAGGTGACAAAAGAAACCACTTTTTTTAAAAAAAAAAAAAATTTGTCTTGCTCAATTCTTACGATGTCAACTTGCTTCAAGTTAATATATGGACTCAAGGATATCACCTCATTTAGTTGGCGGAAAAACACAGCTTCAGCATGGCTTTCCTGTTTTGTCTTCATGTACAAATACTTCAAAAATAAAAAACAAACTTTTTGCTATAACAATCAATTTGTTTTTATAAAAGCATACACACTTGTGTAAAAATATCATTGAAAGTATTTTCTTCAGTTAGCTTACAAGTGCTTCATTTGTAAAGAAAATACTCTGAGCACAGGAACAATTTCTATTCAGTTCACTTGCATTCAATATATTCACCCAAATGTTAACGATGATTTTGTCAATACAGTCATCGCCAGCAATAGTTGAAAGTATGCCTCGGTTGGCCATGTAATATAGGTCATCATACAACACTTGACTAGAGAATAAACAAACCCATCACCGAATTGCTATTTATAAAAGACTTGCCTATGAATCACCTTTTTTGGGAGACATATGTATTGTTACCTCTGTTCTTCTTCTGAGTTGAAGACAAAGTCAACATACACCATTAGTTCATATGAAATTGCACGAGAGATCTTCTCATTCCACTACATATAAGCGGACCACAAAGAAGGTCGAGACTCTATTGGCAAGGGTACCATAAAAGCAACAATAGTTAGTACACATCAAATGAAATAAATTCAAACAAGGGAAATCTATCCCAAAAGAAAAATATAAGATCATCGATATTAAGTTTATCACGAACAAAACTAGTATCGTCTTTTCACCTCTTGGGAATTTTTGATATTATATTGCACTGACCTTGTTCTCTGTTTTTCAGGGTTTCAACAACTACATCCTTTGTTAGTATTGCTTGTTGTTTGTATGTCTCGTATCTCAAGATCAAGCTCTCCAATTCTCATCACAGATCGATCAACAAATGCCCGGTTGTCTTCCTGGGAGCATACCATTATTAGACCTATGAAACAAAGGAAGTAAGGAGGAGAATGGTATAAAAATATATTTACATAAACAACAATGCTTAGGACAACTGCTATACAATATTATACAGGTTATGTATACAGTCATGATATGATTTAAAAATGTTATGCATGGCTAGGGGACGGAAGGAAGCATGTCTGCATAATGAGGTCAGTAATTTATCAAGTAATGATGACTAATTTATCACATAATTATCACTAATTTATCAACTACTGATCACCAATTAAATATATTTTGGTGCAATATTTTGTGATCCATGATTTGTCTCCTAAAGATCAATAATTTCATTAATAACAATCACTATATTTGCTATCCATTAAAAATATTTGAACACAGTAGATCACTAATGTGCCTATTTTTGATCACTGCGTTTTGGGTTAGAGACAAACCTATAAGCAAAAAGATCATCAATTCATCATGTAATGATCACTAATTTATCAACTAATGATCACTAATTTAACACGTTGCTGGTGCAATTCTTTTGTGATCACTGATTTATCTCCTAAAGATCAGTAAATTTATTAATAATGATGATAAGATTTGCAGTTCATCAGAAATATGTAAACCACAAAAGACCACTGATGTGTCTATGTATCATCAATACTTCCTAGGTTAAACTCTACATGGGAAAAAATCATTGCTAGCATGATCAACCATTTTTCTGCCTTAAGATCACTAATTTACATGAGGATGGTTGAAAATAATGCAGAACGATAATGCCATTTTACTTTCATTAAAGAGTAACAAAAAGTTGGCCACGAGACTACAAGAAGAAGTACCTGATGGCAGTGGGGTGCTGCTGCACTGTGTGGAGTTCTTCATACATCTCATAAGGATATCCTACATATCACAATTTACCACTTGCACTTTTGCTGGCGAAATATCAGCCTTTGAATCAAGAATAACAACTCCTTTGGGTAGCGCCTCTTTCTTATTTTGAGACACCCTAAGGATCAAATTGGGCGAAGTGAACTTTAGGAAGTCATGCATCGTATCTTGGGAGCCCACGAAGTGTTTCCCAATTGCATCAATCTCTATAAAGAACCCTTTTGACTCATACGAGTCCTGTGAGAGTACTGGGCTTCTACTCCTTGACTTATTAGTCCTATCACTGATGAGTGCATCACTCATCGATTCCGCAGCTACCTTTCTTACTCTCTTGAGTGGGGTACGTGCCCTAGGAATAAACTCCTCCAATTCTATTATCACTTCTGTCAGCAATCGACTGTTGGTTATTATCGAATCGGCTGCCGCCTTACCATCATGAAAAGAGCCTGACTCAAACAAAAAGTACTTATAGTTAAACAGGAGATGTCATCTTAACTCAAAAGAATGCAGCACAACAACGCAAGGATAAAATTTTTTTCTTGAAGAAATAAATGATACATTAAAAATATTAACTGACCTTACGCTTTGAAACTCTTATTTCATCTTCGGGTTTAGTTTCATCTTTATCATTTTTGCTGTGACATTCCTCTTCATTAACTTTTTATGGTCGCCTAGAAGGTATCCTCGAGATAACCACTGCCACATTAGGAATTGACGGGCACCGACCTTAGTTTAAAAACCACACGATTAAGGTAACACAGCTGCAACAATCATAAACATATTGATAAGAACAACATTCAAGACATATTACAAGATGAAAGCTCAGCTAATCACTCATTGTGACGCTAATGATCACTAATTTCTTTGCTAATGATCACTAATTTGTTGACCTTAATATGTTAGAATATTTTCTTTTTCATCGCTAATTTTTGTTTTACTGACCACCAAACAGATAGATGGTGATCACTAAGCAAAGAATCTATGCATTGATGGGAATAAGGGATGTAAAAGTCACTAATTGCTGAAACCCTGCTAGAAACAAATTGGTAGTTATCAATAGACAAATTAGTGTTCTGCAGCAGATAATTTAGCAATCGTTATTGCAACAATTCCTGATCAATAAATATTCCAGCATATTAAATGTAATAGATTAGTGATAAGCACACTAGAAATTACTAATCAGTAATTAAACATATGCTGGTCGCTAAATTTGGATGATATTCACAATCTTCAAGCAAAAAACATGTCACTAATTTTGTATGCATGACCAGGGCATTCTCACAACTATAATGCAAGGATCATGCTATCGCTGATTAGTAATTTTCTAATAACGATCACTGACCCTTCTGAAAACGATCACTAATTCAAAGTTTCATGTAGCACAATGCAAAATTAAAGATAATTAATTAGGTAAGACTTTAAATGTACCATTCGAAAAAGGTTGGCCCTCTTAAGAATCGCGACGTCTTCTTTTTCTACTCTTCGACTGATAATATAAGCGCTCTCATCATGTACAGTGCCCAATTCAGTCATCTCACCTTGCTCAAATCTACCAGCATGTTCATTATCAGGTAGATAACTTCTCCTCTTTGCTTGCCATGGACACATGTAGACACAACCAACACTATGAAATTTCTTATGAAGTCCTCACCCCAATCTACTTGACCTCGCATCACTTCAATCACCTCCCCACAGTTAGAGATGCTATCACGTTTAGGCCATTGCTGTTTCCAACGGTTCAGGAGGCTTGCGAACTTAAAGTTCACATTGCTTTCATTCTTAGGCTCAACTACCTCAAGCGGACCTTTAGGTAGACCCAACGTCACTTGCACATCATGCTCGATCACATCCAGCCATAGGCGAGCGACAGAGTGCAGGAGCATGTGTTAAAGTTCCGCGCTAACCATAATACCAGCTTCCCCAGGATCATGTCAGCTTGTAAACACAAGAAGCCCCCGAACTGGATCTCTCTAATGGCTTCCTTTTGCTTATTGTTTAGATTTTCAATAACTTGCTGCAATGCCTTATATAACATTTGGTTGTTAAACTCCTTGAGCTTCCTGTGTCTAATTTCCGGTTTACATGACATGTCACAGTTAGCATTTCCAGACCCAATGTGCCCTTCTTGGCCTTTTTGGCCCTTGTTCATCATTTGGAGATTAGCCACGTGTTGGCCCTTGTTCATCATTTGGAGATAAACCACGTGCACATCTATTGCTCGCGCCCCTTATACACTATGCTAACCTTGTAAAGTAGCAGTCTATCTCACACATTCCAAATTTGCTTTACTGTCATGCTTTAGACGTTGCATATCGCTCTACTATGTCTCAGTACTTGCAGTGACCATTTCTTGAAAACAAAATAATAGAAGAATGAAATAAAAGGAAAAAAATCAAGAGATCACCACTCTATAATAAGAGATCACTGATTAGATATCTATTGCTCACTAATAACACGACTATTGATCACCAACAAATAGCAGCAGGAAGTTTTAAAAGCAGCTCAAAATAATTAAGCACTTATTCAAGAGATCACTAACAACAACCTGTAGAACACCAAGAATACAAGAAGTAAGCTGGATACGCAATTGCACAAGAACAACTACTACAACAACAACAACGATACCTTCCAGTGTAGGTTCCACTTTCACGAGATCTGGGGGATCCAAATATATGCAACCTTACCTCTACCAGCATCACTGCCCATAGAGAGGCTGATTCCAAGAGTTGCAGAAGAACAACTAAAAACATTTGTTTGAGAGATCAGTAATTACATAACGAACGAATACTAATCAAGCAACTATTGATCACTAATAACATACCTATTGATCACCAACAAACATAAGCAGGAACTTCTAAAAACAGTGCAAAATAATTAAGCACTTATTCAAGATATTACTAACAACATGTCTGTAGAGCACCAAGAACACAAGAAGTAAGATGGATATGCAATTGCAAAAAAAAAAAATTAAAAAAATTATTTGAGGGATCACTAATCACATAAACAACGATCACTAATCAGACAACTATTGATCACTAATAACACGTCTGTTGATCACCAACAAACAGAAGCATAAAATCAAACAACAAATGCAAAAAATTCAAAAATTATTCAACTCATATACAAGTCTACTAATCATTAATAACATATTCGATGATCACCAAGAATAGAAAAAGCTAAGCTATACCAGAAATTGCACAAAAACTGAACATGTATTTAGCAGATCACTAATCTTACCTATAGTGATCACCATTAATAAAACTATTGATCACCAAGCTGAGAAGGAATCAATAACAACAATGGAAAACTACATATATATTTACATGATCACTATAGTTGCACCTATTGATCAATACATTCATTTCTAGTGATCATTAATTATTGAAGCAGTTTCAGCAGAACTTACGAATAGAAAAACGTGTAAATTTTGTAAAAACCAAAATGTTATCAAAAGCAGAATTTCTAGGTCCATATCTATACAAAAAGCGCACATAGAACACAAACTATGAGATTAAAATTTAGCAAATAAAAACCAAATTTGCAAAAAACCTCCGCACAAAAATTAAATGTTTGACTAACACAGTGTTCTACCCCTAAAAATAAAACACAATACAGTGTCTCAATTACAATGTTATATTAACCCTAACGAAAACACCAAACTCAAAAAACTCACAGCAAATTACAAACAACACCTGCAAACATGAACTATCAACAACAAATTGTTCGATAAAAAGTTGCAAATAGGAAATGCAACACAAAAATTTTGACAAGAAGGCTTGAAATGACATTGATAAATGCAACTGCAAGCGACGATTCTGAGCAAGACGAGAATAAGCAAAAAATTGAGAAGCATAAGTGAAACTAGATCAATGGAGCACAACGAAAACCTAAGAAGAGGGTGAGGGCGAGAGAAAGGGGAATTTGCATCAGGTCACGTGACCTAATTAAATCTCGTCCATTTATCTGGATCCAACAACTGCTACTATATCATCCTACTCATCCTATGGAGAAGCTCATCCTACTAGAGTAGCTCCCTACATATACATGTGTGTGTGTGTGTGTGTGTATATACACACACACACACACACACACACACACACACACACACACACACACACACACATATATATATATATATAGAGAGAGAGAGAGAGAGAGAGAGAGAGAGAGAGAGAGAGAGAGAGAGAAGAGAGAGAGAGAGAGAGAGATATAGTATATATATATATATATATATATATATATATATATATATATATATATGTATATATTATATATATAAATATATATATATATATATATATATATATATATATATATATATATATATATATATATATATATATATATATATATATATATATATATATATATATGTGTGTGTGTGTGTGTGTGTGTGTGTGTGTGTGTGTGTGTGTGTGTGTGCATGTGTGTGTGTGTGTGTGTGTGTGTGTATATATATACACACATGAGCACACACATATACATATATATACACACATGTGCATATACGTATACATCTATACATAAATGTAAGTAGATATAAAAAGTTAAACCATGAATTCTTAGTTCCCCCCACCAGAGTCACTTTACCTAAACACAAGAAAATAGGGCTGGACTTTAAGCTTTTTCTTTCTTGTAAATTCTCTAATCTCTCTCTGTATTTCTCTCACAATTAAACTCTCATGGTTTGACATTTTTAAATAATTCATCTTTGTTTTTAGGTTGAATGAGATTGCTTGCACATTTCTTTGTTTTTTAATAAAAATTGATGATGATGATCATCTTTATACATAATGATGAATTATGTTACTTTGGGGGGTATTTTATATTTTTTGCCATCCTTATACTTAATGATAAATCTATTACTAAGTTGATACTCCCATTTGATTGAGTTAATTTTTTTGTTTACTTGGTGTGTGTTTTAAATCACTTTGTTGATAAATGAAAAAAAAAAAAAAAGGTCGGTTCAGGTGTTTGCTAGGCTAGGTTAAACCTCAGGTAACTATTTTTGTCCCATAAAATTACTATCAGTTATCTTGTCGAGTGTATCAGATATTTATGAGCTTGATAGTGACTTTTCGTTGGAAGAAAATTCTATGCTGGTTCCAGGTTCCATGTGAGAATATGTGATATCCTATTCTAAAGCCAAAGTGAAATATGATGCATTTGACTAGTTTGTGTTGAAAAGAACTATAACACATTAAGTGTGCCTTAAAAGGATTGAAGTGACTTATATTGCCAAGAAATTGTACCTTCCTGTTAGCTTTTTTAAAAGCTCCTATTGAGTTTTTTTAATATGTTTTGATGAAAAACAAAAAGGAATTAATCAATTGATATATTCATCATGTTATAATTAATGATCTTAATAATTGTTATTGTTTAAATGTACTATATTTTTGAAGTGGATGTTGGAATATTAATATTACTTAGATTGATTTTATATAAGGTGTCACAATATCTTTGAGATTATTTAATATTCAAATTTGAACATGTTATCTTTATGATATTATATTATGTGATTCAAATTTGAATATAAGATTGTGGAGCTATATTTATCAATGTCAAAGATTTGCTCTTAATATGATAATATTTTGTGATACAATATCTTGAGAGATTATGCTGCCAATTAATTCAGCTTCTAGATTTTTCCAACAAGGATTTATTACTAAAATAAAGATGTTAGGTGTTGGAGATCAGAAAAGAAGATCGTTGGACAAATCTGTGAAGTTCAAGGGCTTGAAGGACCAAGTTCAAGGCCTTGAACTGAATGAAGAAACTATCTTCCTTATTGGGTGCAACGGATACTTTCCATACTTTGCTTTGTCTTCTCCAAAGCCTTTTGCCTATAAAAAGGAGATGATTTTGCAGCAGAAAAATACACAAAAGAGAGAGCACAAGCAAAGATAGAAGAAAGAGAGCTACACTTGCAAATCAAAGAGAGCAAGCACTCAATGATATACATTGAGCTTATATTGGCACATCAATTGTGTTTATTTACTTTCTATATTATAAAGTTTGTATTGTTATCTTTCTTTGTATTGGGTTGGATTGATTAGCCGGAGGGCTGACTACCCAATTATAGTTGAGGAGCAACGCGTACGTTGGGACACCTATAGTTGTAGGGTCAACTAGTAGGTTGTACGATTAGTAAATTGTGTGTAATCGACCGACCTAATAAAAGAAAGAGGTTCAAAATTCCATCGGCGAGGGACGCCTGTGGGTAGAGAACTAGGCGTGGCCGAACCTCTATAAACAACTTGTTTTGTCCACGTTTATTTTTTCTGCATTTCTATTTCAATTATTTTGTGAATTTAATTACTATCTTATTCATCCTCCTCTAGGGTGATTTAACTAGCCAAACCGGACCATCACTTCCTTTCCAAGAAGCCCACTTATAAGAACTTCACAATTAGGTATGCATGCTGTGAAGAAATTTTAAATGGGTGACCTCATGGGAAGTCCCCTAGGATGCATGTAAGCAAGGAGGACGCAAGCCGAAAAAAACTTATTGCGATTTGTGGGATCGGTTAATGATCCTTGAAGTTGTTCCTAGTAACTGCCTGCAGTATGGAGTGGTCGGGGTTTTACAAGAAAGTATTCATAAACTAGTTTAGAAAATGAGAGTAAAGCTAATTAGTTAAGTATTTTATTTCATGTGCCCAATGTAAAATTCATATTTCCATTTTTTTTATTTTATTTAATTTATTTGTAAGTATGTGTGGGGGTCCATTGTTGATGGGCCCCATCGAGAAAAATTCTTAGATTCACCAATAACTGTGCACGCACATGTCTATGCAAAAATAATAAAATATTAGTTGTTTTTTTTTTTTTTTCCATGTTAAACCTATGCTCTTCCACTTTTATGTTTTGTATGTGTATATATACTCATTATATGAGCAGTTTTAATATGTTGTACTTTAGGTTCATTAACTTGTTTGAATTATGAGTAAATTCGAGCACAATTAAGCTATGACACCTTGCATATGCTTTTAAAAGAAGACATCATAAACGTAACATAAAATGGTTGTTCATTCAGATAAATATTTCTTTGGTGCTATGATAACATTTGTTTGATATTTATGAATATGACCAATATGATTAGTTTGTAAATATTGGTAAGTATTTATTTAACGAATAGCTAGGTCATTGTAATGAATACTCTAGTTATTGATGTTATGTGGATTTTCAAAAGTTGGTAAGCATTTGTTTAACAAAAGACAAGCATTTATTTAGTATATGAATAACCATTTTTTAAGTATAGAGATGATCAATATAGTAGGTCTATAGAAATTGATACACACCTGTTTTAGTTTGTGGATAAACATTTGAATAACTAAGTATTTGCAAAATACTCTTTGGTTATTAATGTTATATAGATTTTCAAATATCGACCAATAAGCATTTACTTGGATAAGTACTGTCTTATTCCTTGGTTCCCCAAATAGACTTGGTGTAAAATCAATGAAGATAAACATTTGTTAAGTATGTAGGTAAGCATTTTTTAGTAAAGAGATAAACAATATAGTAGATCTATAGACGTTGATATGCATCTATTTTAGTTTACATGTAAGCATGTAAATAGCAATTATTTGAGATAAACACCTTGGGTATTGTGCTACGTGGATTTCCAAATATCTATAAACATTTATTTGGATAACCATCTTATTCCTCTTTTTTTCCCCAAAAACTTTGTATAAAATCACTGGCAAGCAAGAGAAGCATTTGCTTGGTATTCAACTAGTATTTGTTTAGCATTTTAATAATCATTTTTTAATATAGAGATGAGCAATATAGTAGTTCTATAGATGTGATAAACATCTATTTTAGTTTGTACGTAAGCATTTGAGATAAACACTTTGTTTATCGATGTTGGATAGACTTTAAAGTATTGATATGCTTCGATTTGCATAAGTCTTTTTATTCCTTTCTTTTTCTAATAAACTTGGTATAAAACTAGTATCAATCAGGACAAGCATTTGCTTAATATCTGAAAAGCATTTCTTTAGTATGTTTGTAACAATTTTTAAGCATAAAAATGAGCAATATAGTAAGTCTATAGACGTTAACATGCATTTATTTTGGTTTGTATATAAGCATTTGTATAGCTAAGTATTTGACATAACCACTTTGGTTACTAATGTTATGTGCATTTTCAAATGTTGATGAGCGTTTATTTTATAAGAGTCTTATTCCTTTTCCTTTCCCCATATAAACTTGGTATAAAACTAGTAGTGTGTAAGATAAGCTTTCTCTTGTACCAAAATGCATTTGTTTCTTACGTTGATAAGTGTCTTTTAGTATGGAGATGAGCAGTATGGTAGATATATGGATTGTTAATACGTAACTATTTTAGTTTGTGGAGAAGCATTTGAATAACTAAGTATCAAGGTAATAGAAACTTTAGTTATTAATGTCATGTGGATTCTAGAATGTTGATAAGCATTGGATAAGTGTCTTATTCCTTTTCCCTAATAAAGTTGGTATGAAACCACTGCCAAGCAACATAAGCATATTTTACTATTAGAGACACATTTGTCTAGTATCTCGATGAACATATTTTAGTATAGAGATGAGCAATATAGTAGGTCTATAAATGTTGATGCACATCTATTTTATTTTGATAAGTATTCGAATAACTAAGTATTTGAGATAAACACTTGGGTTATCAATGTTATCTAGATTTTGAAATGTTGACAAGCATTTATTTGGATAAGTGTCTTATTCCTTTCTTCTTCCTAATAGACTTGGTATAAAACTAGTAAGCAATCAAGACAACCATTTGCTTGGTATCCGGTAAGCATTTAATTAGTATACCGATAAGCATTTGTTTAATATAGAGGTGTGATATAGTACGTCAATAGATGTTGACATGCATCTATTTTAGTTTGTAGGTAAGCATTTGAGTATTTTGAGATAAATATTTTCGATTGTATTATATTATTAGTTTACGCATGTATGTGAAGCAAAAACTCTTTTATTACTGAATAGAAAGCATACTAAAAGTATATTGACACATTTTAGTTAGTTTATTTTAATTTTATCATTAAAGTCCCTATTTTCATGATGCTATTTCCTATCTAATTATGCATGTCATGTTCGTAAAAATTTTGATATCCATTTTGTTAGTTTAATTAGAATGGTTGGCATGTGAAATGTTCATGTGACAAGAAAAGCATTTGCTTGATTTTCATATAAGCCTTTCTGCAGTGTGTTTATTAGCATTTTTCAAGACAAAACGTAGACCAACATTTTGCATTGTGTTTTAATTACTTATTCAATGTTAGATGAGCATGTAGATAAATTTTTTGTAGCCAATATATCACAAACTATCATAAAATAAAATAAAAAATGAAGCTGTGTAAACATTTAGTCATCTATAAAATAGAATTTACTACATAACATATTAAAATAGTTTTATAACAACAAATGAAAAGAAAAAAACAAAAACTCACAATGTAAGAAGGAAGCTCAGAAAAATTGTAGAAAATAAATAATGATAAAATAAAAAACTATTATGCAATTGAGCAAATGGATTTAAAAAAGAAACCAAAAATTTTCTTTTAAAGAAAAAGTGAAATAAGCCCATAAAATTTAGTGAAATAAGCCCATAAAATTTAGGAAAAAACCATGATAGTTTACTATATAGTTAAACATATGGAAATTAAAAGGAAAGGAAAAAAAATAAATTTATAGTTCAACAAAAGAAAAGTAAAAAGAAGACAATATAATAAAAAGACACAGAAAGAATGTATATAGCGAATTGAACTCAAGGTGGCAAGCAGGCATATATCATGTATCACAGTCTAGGTCAACACGATCAATGCATGAGAGTCATACAATTAATTAATTATTTGTTTTGTGCAAGCTACTTCTTCAGATTTTTGGATGGTTGGGCTGCCCTAGGTTTTCTATGTTGGCTTGGTTTGGTGGATTGCTTTGTTATTGGGTCTATAGTGCTATACAGATTTGACTTTTTGCAAATTAGGCATTGAAGTTGGGTGGAGTATTCTTGGCCTACATAGCAGGCGGGCCTAGGACTGTAATACAATCACAGCATGAAATGTATACAAGCATTGCACAAATTTGATTTCATATGCCAATAAACAATATCAAGGGTGAGAACAGGATGGCTAGGGCTCTGTTCTTTTCATGGGTCAATCTATATTTACCAACCTCAACCCACTTCAAACTATTTCAACCTATTTCAACCTACTTCAACCCACTTGAAAAAAAATACCAACTTCAACCAACTTCAATCAATTTCAACCCACTTTAACCAAGTTCAACCCACCCCTTTCATAATTGTAATAATGCGTAAAGTATCATGTGAGATTTTATTGCCTGCTGTTTTTGTGGGTAAATTGGGTAGGTAAAAGGATGAGGTAGGTTGAAGTAGGTTGAGGTGGGTTGAAATTGGTTTTTTTTTTTTTTGAGGTGGGTTGAAATAGGTTGAATTAGGTTAAAGTGGGTTGATGTAGGTTGGAAAATGCTGAAGTTGATATCTTTATTATGTGGTGGGTTTAGGAGGGTTAAAATAATGAGAATGAAAGTAATGCGTGATAATTTATGAACTTATTGAAATTTTGTGGAAGTTTTGTTTATTCTTTCTTATTTTTTATTTTTTATATTTTTTATTTCCTATTTTCTATTTTTTATTTTTCAATATTTATTTTTTATTATTTTTGATTTTTATTTTTTATTTTTTAATTTCTTATTTTTAATTTTTAATTTTTAATTTTAAATTTTAAATTTTTAATTCCTTAGCTTTTTATTTTTTATTTTTTATTTTCAATTTTTTATTTTTTATTTATTTTTTGTTTTTAATTTTATTACTTTTTAATTTTTTACTTTTAATTTTTAATTTTTTATTTCTTACTTTTTATTTTTTATTTTTCTATGATTTTATGTTTTTTATGCTTTTATTTTTTTATTTCTTCTTTCTCATTTTTCGTTTTTTAAGTTTTCATTTTTAATTTTTCATTTTTATTATTTGTTTTTTATTTTTCATTTTTTCATTTTTTTATTTTTTTATGTTTTGTGTTTATTTTTTTATTTTTTTTGGTGTTTTGGTTTTTATTTTTTTATTTTTTACTTTTTTTAATTTTTTTACATTTTAATTTTAATTTTTAATTTTATATTTCTTATTTCTTATTTTTTTATGTTTTTATGTTTTACTTTTTTATTTCTTGTTCCCTATTTTCTTTTTTTATTATATTACTATTTTATTTTTTATTTTTATTTTTTTGAATTTTATGTAACTTTTATTTGGAATAAAAATAAAAAGATAAAAAATTAATAAATGAATATAAAAAATTAAAAACAAACAAAAACTAAAAACTAAAAAATGAAATATAAAAAATTAAAAATTAAAAACAAAAAATTAAGAATAACAAATAAAAAAATAAGAAATAAGAAATAAAGAAATAAAAAAAGAAGAAAATAAGAAATAAGAAATAGAGATAAAAACTAAAAAATTAAAATTAAAATGTAAAAAATAAAAAATAAAAAATAAAAAATTAGAAATAAAAAATAAAAACGTAAAACATAAAAACAAAAAACAGAAAAAATGAAAAATAAAAAAATAAAAACGTGAAAATAAAAAATACAAATAAAAAATAAAAAATAAGCAACAAAACAAAAAAATAAACGATAAGAAATAAGAAATAAAAAAATAAAAACATAAAAAAACATAAAATCATAGGAAATTAATATAAAAAATAAAAAATAAAAAACTAAAAAACTAAATAGTAGAAAGTAAAAAATAAGAAATAAGAAATAAAAATAAAATTTAATATTTAAAATTTAAAAATCAAAAATAAAAAATAAAAAATAAAAAATAGAACATACAACATAAAAAATAAGAAATAAAATTTAAAATTTAAAATTTTAAAAATAAGAAATTAAAAAAATTTTAAATAAAAAATAAAAAATAAGCGTAAAAAATAAAAATAAAAAAATAAAAAAAGTAAAAATTAGAAAATAAAAATAGAAATAAAACATAAAACATAAAACATAAAACGTAAAAAATAAAAAATAAATGAAAAATTCAAAATAGAAAATAAAAATAAAAACATAAAAACATAAAAAATACAAAATAAAAATTAAGAAGTAAAAAATTAAAAATTAAAATTAAAAATAAGAAATTTAAAAAATAAAAATTAAAAATTAAAAATTAAAAATAAAAAGAAAAATTAAAATTAAAAAATAAAAATAAAAATAAAAATAAAAAGCAGAACAATTAAAAATAAAAAACAAAAAATAAAAACAAAAAATAAAAACAAAAAATAAGAAATAGAAAATAGAAAATTGCAAAATAAGAAACTACAAAATAAAAAAATAAAAAATAAGAAATAAGAAATAAGAAAATTAAAAATTAAAAATTAAAAATTAAACATTAAAAATTTAAAAATTTAAAAATTTAAAAATTAAAAATAAAAAAGTAAAAAGTAAAAAATGAAAACTAAAAAATAAAAAAATAAAAGATAAAAGAGAATAAACAAAAATTTCACAAAATTACGATAACTTCATAAATTATCACACATTAATTACATTCTCATTATTTTAACCCACTTCAACCAACCTCATAAAAAATATACCAACTTCAACCTACTTCAACCAACATCAATCCACTTCAACCTATTTCAACCTATTTCAACCCACCTCAAAAAAAATACCAACTTCAACGTGCCTCAACCCACATCAACCTACTTCAACCTACTTCACCCTTTTACCCACCCAATTTACCCACGAAAAGAGCAGAGCCTAAGTCGGATCAAATTAGGATTGATCCATTAATAGAATAGGTTTGATTGGATAATAGTTGAGATATTAATGAAAATGTTCAAGTCAGATTTGTCATGCAAATAGATGGATTCTGTTAGGCAGACCAAGTGCTTTTCGACTATAATAAAAATAGGATGAACTTGCATAGAATGTTTATATAACAATAACCCTTACTTGAGTATACAATATATTATTCGACATTTAAGAATGAGCTTAAAATTTTGACTGATTTTGTTTACATATCCTTCATAGAGCCTTTCGGGAAAGTCCGCTATTCAAACTGCTCTACTGAATTATTAACCAAGGTGAGGAAAGGTCTTCGCAATACCCACACTTTGAATCGAAACAACATTGGCATAAAGTAGTGTGTCAGAGTATAAAACATATTCCTAAGCCCTATTTATATGTTTAAGATTCTGATTGAGTTGGTTCTTGAACAATCATTACATATCGATTGCTAGTAACAAATATAACTACTTGTAAATTAGTATGACAAGTAAATATGATGAAGATCCATCAATGCAACATGATTTAGGCCTTCAAAATAGTCAGGGTAATCCACATTCATCAGCCAAAGTCCAAGAAATGACCCACATTCTATTAGGGTTCAAACCAGAATGTACCGGGTCCAAATCAGTATAGCAGCCCGGTTTTATGTATCAAATTACTTAGTCCTCCATGAAGTTTAAGTTCTATATTTTTGCATATTTTGATTCGCAAGAAGTCAACTACCAAGGCATGAAAAAAGTTCAAGGTTAAAACAAGCAAAGTTGAAGATTCAAGGCATTTTTGTAAACTGTGCTGGATTAGGCCCCAATCTACCCGATTTTGTTTGTTTGGTGTTTTAAGTACCTTAAACATGATTTAGCCTTGATTTTCTGATTGGAAGAGCTTATTAACATCCTAAGGTTTCCCCCCTAAGCAAGGAAACCAAGATTAAATCTGTTTAAGGTAAGGAAAAGGAGCTGCATAAAAACCGAGTAAAACCAACTCTCAAACTCGATTAGTTAGCGAGGTGGTTTCCCCTTCCTTTTTGGACGTGCCAAGCTTCTTCGCTACATTATTGGTGGTTAAAGGTGGTTAGAAACATTCTCATGAACACTTTTGGGTCTAGTAAAGTGTACAACCACTAGAAAGCAAGGAAAGAAAAGAAAAGCAACCGAATTGGCTAGCCGTAAAGGGGAGTGTTCCTTCCTAGCAGCCTTTTCCTCTCTCCACATATGCAAGCAACCCTTTTAAGCTAATTGAAATGCTTAGGGATGAGTTTAGCTATTAATCTTTTGCTTTGCTAGACATATTGAATGTAATTAGCTTAGTTAAGCATGCTTTGCACTTAAACTTCTTTTAAACTAGTTTTAAGCATAGTTAAAGGTTTCCTAAGCATGAAGAAACCACTAATCCTTCCTAGGCAGCCAGGAACTTGTGTATAAGTTAGCAAGGAGCTCACTTTGCAAAATCAGCTTTGTGTAATGAATGAAAGAAGGTTGAACTTTGCTCCTTTGAGTTTCTTAAAACACTTTACTTGCTTATCCTAACTTAGGCCAAGTTAGATAGTGATCAAGTAAGTCTTAATCCTTGTTTAGGTAGTGTTTCTATATCCTAATTAAGATTAAGGGTCCTATAATAGTTCTTAGTGGTGATTTCTCTATCGAAGAAACAAGATTAGTTTCTTTATCCCTTTAATTCCTACATTTGGATTAACCTTAAACTCAAGCTAGAATTCAGTTTGCATTTTAGCTAAACTTTGCATTCCCTTTGAATGTGAGTTGAGTGTACATTGATGCATATTTCCATATGCATCATTTTCATTCCTCAAGCTCAACTTCAAGGGAGGAAAGGGTCAAACGAGATCATGCATGGAAACACTTATATTTGGTCCCATTATTTGAGTTCCATGACATAAGACACTTTGTGGAGTTTGTTTTGAACTTTAAAGTGCCTTATTCAAAAGGGACTTCCAAATGGGGATCACGACTACCATGCATTTCAAAGGGAAGCTCCAAGGAAGCAAAGGGAGCCCAAAATCTAGTCAGAATTGCGCTAAAATAGTCCAACAGTGCATTGGGCACTTCACCCGAAAATTGACCCGGTTTAGGCCATCTTTTTGAGCAAGCTCTGGAGGGCATAATTTCCTGCACGCTTCACCATATTCAAGCTTAAAGAATCAGCTTTCTAACAAGGCCAACCACACCCAAATTGGAGTTCATTTAGATGGTCAAATTAGGCCCACAAGCACACGGTATTTTAGCCCAGGGTAGTTTGGACAGCCTTCACTATTTGGGCTATAACTTTTTATCGGCTGGTCCAATTTCAGCAAATGAACATTCTTTGGAAACTAGACATCTAGAGATTTCCAACAAGCCCAAGATCATCAAATTTGGCTGAGTATTCTGAGAGAAATTCCTTCTGGAAGTTGGGCTTACTGCAAGTGTGAACACACTTATTGCCAAACGTGTGAACATGGTTCTTCCTTCCTCATTTCGGCCTTGGTGCATTGTTCCTCCTACAAAGCTGAGTTTCTACTTCCCTAGCAAGGCTTGAATGTGTGAATTAAGAGGTGCATGGATCCTTTTTTGCTGCTACATCCTTTTCACACCAAACATCCAAGAGACACACCTTTTCACTCCTTGGTACATCCACATGAAGGGCTCGCTACAATATACTTAGGTTTCTTTGTTTTCTGCACTTTTTTTTTTGTTTTCTTTGTACCTTTTCATAATGTAAGGCCTTTAGTATAAATAGGCCATAGCTTGAGGTTGTAAGCATTCACTTCCAACTTGAAATACAAATCATTCAAAGCAAGCATTTGAGTGTTCTCTCAATTGTGTTCTAAAGCCTAGTTCTATATCTTGAGTGTGGCAACCTCAAGTGGTATTCTAGGTCCCTTCCCTCATCTAGATGGCGATTAACTTCTGTATCCTAGATTGAGTTAAGGGATTGCCCAAGGTTTGGTTTGAGTGGCTCCAGAAGGATTATCTCAAACACAACCTTGAACTATCCTTTTTACTTTTCCTTGTTTTCTCAATTATAAAAACCACAAAAATACTTAGCTTGGTCATTTGGGTGCTCTTATATACATCATTTGGTATCGGAGCCAAGGTTGTCAAGTGACCAAGAACCATCCAAATACATCACAAAAGCCAAAACACAAAAATACACAAATCAACAAAACCAAGAGAAAACAAAGACAGAGCATTCGCACGGTGCCCCCGTGCTCCTAGACACGACCGTGCCACGTCTCTTTCTGCCTTCAGTTTCATCTAGAATATTGGCACGGTGCCACCGTGCTTATAGGCACGACCGTGCCCCTCCTCATCCCTGCAAAAACAGCCTTCCTTCAATCCTAAACACGGTAAAATGTCTTCTAGCCGTACCCCAGAGCGAGTTGACGGGTTGGAAGCGCAAGTAAAATTCCTCCAAACCCAAATTGCCCAACTTATGGAAGAGAAAAGGAGATGGACCCGAAGCCCTTCTCACTCACGCACTCATGTATACTCGGATGAATCCGAGAGAGAAGAGAGGAGCTATATTGTCAATTTAAGTGATGAAGAAACCCCTAGAAGAAGAAGGCAAGGGAATGGCCTTGGTGACTTTAGAGTCGACATTCCCGAATTTGAAGGCCAAATGGATCCCGATCATTTCCTTAATTGGCTTCAAACCGTGGAATGTGTCTTTGAGTATAAAGAGGTGCTAGATGATAAGAAAGTGAAGCTAGTGGCCCTAAAGCTCCGGAAGTACGCTTCCATATGGTGGGCCAACCTTGTGGCTAAGAGAGCGAGAAATGGTAAAGGAAAGATTAGAACTTGGGCCAAGATGAAAGACAAACTTAAGGCCAAGTTCCTTCCCTCCCATTACATCCAAGACAACTACTTCAAGTTGCATCACCTCAAGCAAGGCTCCAAGAGTGTTGAAGAGTATACCCGGGAGTTTGAACAACTCCTACTCAAATGTGACTTGAGAGAAGATGATGCCCAAACAATGGTAAGGTACCTAAGTAGCTTGGATGAGTCTATTGCTCATGTAATTGAATTGCATCTATATACTTCCTTAGATGACTTGAGTTCTCTTGCTTACAAAGTAGAGCAACAAAAGAAGTCTACAGGAAAGAGCCCCATTTCTAAACCCATTCCTCGGCCTTTCCCCTCTCAAAAGCCTTCCTACTTTCCTCCTAAACCTCAAAACCCCTCACAACCCCAAAACACTCCTCCTGCCACTTCTATACCCTCCACAAAGGTGCCTGCAAAGCCCAATGACAAAATCCGTTGCTTTAGATGTCAAGGTCTAGGACATATTGCATCCGAATGTCCTAACAAACGGATAGTGACTCTTGCCGAGTACCGAGCTTCCTTTGAGGAGCCACATAAAGAAGAAGAAGGAGAAGATTGCTTGGTGGAAAATGTGGAAGAAGTTGAAGAAGGCCCCGATGAAGGAGAATTGTTGGTCATTAGAACAGCCTTGAGTGGTTTTGCCACCCAAGACAACTTGGAACAAAGAGAAGCTATTTTCCATACAAGGTGCACTGTTGAAGGAAAGGCATGCTCACTTATTATAGATGGAGGTAGTTGTGCTAATGTTGCCTCCAAGAATATGGTAGACAAGCTCAAGCTTAAAGCCATACCCCATCCTAAGCCTTACACTATCCAATGGTTATACCAAGGCAAAGGTGTGCAAATTTCTACCCGATGCCTCCTCTCTCTCACCATTGGTAAAAACTACAAAGATGAGCTATGGTGTGATATAGTTCCCATGGATGCTTGTCACATCCTTTTGGGAAGACCTTGGCTATTTGATAGAAGTGTCATCCGTGATGGCCGGATGAACACTTATACCTTCCACAAAGACCAAAAGAAAATCACCTTGACCTCTCTCAAGCCCACCCACTCTCCAAAATCCAAAGACAACCCTCATACGAATGTCTTTCTCACCACCCTTCTCAAGTCCCAACACCATGAGTTTGAACCCTTTAAGGACTTGATACTTATGCAAACCACGCTGGAACCCCCTACCCACTCACACCCCCTACTCACTCCCCTCCTACAATCCTTCCATCATGTGTTCCCACAAAAAATCCCCCACGGTCTCCCTCCACCAAGATCCATCCAGTACAAAATTGACCTTTCCCTCTTCCCCTTTTATCCAGCCCATGGCCTTGCTCTCCCTTCAAAGATGTCCTATGGCATTTCCCCACAAAGAACCACATTTCACAAGATTGACCCCTTTTACAAGAAGAGCGAAGACCTTTTGAGTTTGAGGACAAACTCCAAACGACCCGGGGAGTATGATGCATATTTTCATATGCATCATTTTCATTCCTTAAGCTCAACTTCAAGGGAGGAAAGGGTCAAATGAGATCATGCATGGAAGCACTTATATTTGGTCCCATTATTTGAGTTTCATGACACAATACACTTTGTGGAGTTTGTTTTGAACTTCAAAGTGCCTTATTCAAAAGGGACTTCCAAATGAGGATCAAGACTACCATGCATTTCAAAGAGAAGCTCCAAGGAAGCAAAGGGAGCCCAAAACCTGGTCAGAATTGCGCTAAAACAGTCCAACAGTGCGTTGGGCACTTCACCTGAAAATTGACCTGGTTTGGGCCATCTTTTTAAGCAAGCTCCAGAGGGCATAATTTCCTGCACACTTCACCATATTCAAGCTTAAAGAATTAGCTTTCTAACAAGGCCAACCACACCCAAATTGGAGTTCATTTGGATGGTCAAATTAGGCCCACAAGCACACGGTATTTTAGCCCAGGGCAGTTTGGATAGCCTTCACTATTTGGGCCATAACGTTTGATCGGCTGGTCCAATTGTAGCCAATGAACATTCATTGAAAACTAGACATCCAGAGCTTTCGAACAAGCCCAAGATCATTGAAGTTGGCTGAGTATTCTGAGAGAAATGCCTTCTGGAAGTTGGGCTTACTGCAAGTGTGAACACACTTATTGCCAAACGTGTGAACATGGTTCTTCCTTCCTCATTTCGGCCTTGGTGCATTGTTCCTCCTACAAAGCTAAGTTCCTACTTCCCTAGCAAGGCTTGAATGTGTGAATTAAGAGGTGCATGGATCCTTTTTTGCTGCTACATCCTTTTCACACCAAACATCCAAGAGACACACCTTTTCACTCCTTGGTACATCCACATGAAGGGCTAGCTACAATGTACTTAGGTTTCTTTGTTTTCTGCACTTTTTTTTTTGTTTTCTTCGTACCTTTTCATAATGTAAGGCCTTTAGTATAAATAGGCCATAGCTTGAGGTTGTAAGCATTCACTTCCAACTTGAAATACAAGCAATACAAAGCAAGCATTTGAGTGTTCTCTCAATTGTGTTCTAAAGCCTAGTTCTATATCTTGAGTGTGGCAATCTCAAGTGGTGTTCTAGGTCCCTTCCCTCATCTAGGTGGTGATTAACTTCTGTATCCTAGATTGAGTTAAGGGATTGCCCAAGGTTTGGTTTGAGTGGCTCCGGAAGGATTATCTCAAACACAACCTTGAACTATCCTTTTTACTTTTCCTTGTTTTCTCAATTATAAAAATCACAAAAATACTTAGCTTGGTCATTTGGGTGCTCTTATATACATCATACATGCATCCATCAATTGACAAGAATACAAGGTTACTATATGGATCATTACAAATTGACCTAACCGTTATCATGTTCTAGATGTTCTAGAGGTTTCTTGTTATTAACCTTACCCTTTGTCAAACAGCCAAGCCGCTTATCCGATGGAGACTTGACACATTGTCCGTCCCTACCAATAATCCAAAATGGTGGAATTTCTGTGCACTTGGGTTCAAAATAAAAGGTAGACATATTTTTGGTTCGCTACTATGGGTTAGCATAGCTAGTGCTTTAAATTAAATTATGACTAACGCAAGTACAATATACACCTGTTGTAGCATTGTATTGTGAAACTTATAACAGTGAAAAATAGACAGTACTTGGCGCCGTTTTGTTGCTGCTTAAAATTATTGTAACTGGTTGTAATAGTTAATGTAGCTGCACTTGAAAATTTGAAAATGAATTGATAGATACTAGTAGACACAACAACGGTGGCCAGATATTATACTATTAGATTTAGGCGTCTAATCCACCTATAAGTGCAAATTATATCGTCGATTTAGGTATACGCTAACACTATATAGCCACTACTACAAGAAAGTATAAAAATACTGACAAAATTATCAATGAAAATTTATGTAAATAGCGACAGAAACCAAGCATCATCATAGAAATTGTGACGGAGTTTCAGTCTGCTAAAAAAATCATTAGCTGAAACGGAACCAGTGACGGAACCTATCACTATTATTATCAGGTATGCACTAACGGATTGACATTCCATAACTGCTGGATGGATATTTCCATACTTATAGAATGTCAATGCAATATCATATCAACGGGCTAATTGATGGTGCATCAAACTGTCAATGAATTGTAGTGCCAAAATTATACACCAAAAACACATCCTTCATTTCTTGTTGGATTATAAGAGAAAATCATACGTAAGGCTGAACAATAACGAAAATTGTGACCGATACCATCGAAATTGTGACCTATTTTTTAATGATTTTTTAAAAATTTAAAAATCATATCGATAAAATACCCACCAATATGATGTTTTTTAAAATAAAAAAGTTTAGGTTTGAATTTCAAATTCAAATATGAATTTTTGAAATTTCATATATAAAATTAATTTCGAACTTTTACATATGAAAGTTAAAATTTTCAACTATGAAACTACAATACTTTAGAATTAGCGGTTTGAACTCTAGATAAAATTCCAAACTTTGACATTTTAACTTTAAATTTTCATATCAAAATTTTGTGCAGTAGATAAAAGAAATTAAGAACACTAATTGGATTACAATTGTTACAATTAAAAAGCAATGTACAACATATTCAACCTCATCATCGAGATTTTCTTAGTCCTCAAGCTTTACAATTTGAACACCCCCCTGAAAAAAACAAAGCCTTTCAATGAACAATTTCTGATCCTTGGATTGTGCATTCTCATTTTCTTCCCATGTGTTTTCTCCTTCATCTTCAAGTCCCTCTTGTTCAGTGATGCAAAATTGCAAAACTAAAGACCAAATTGAGCAATTGACATAAAACCCATATGAACCCACAAATTGCCAGCTATAGAGAGAGAAAGTATATTTGTGTTAAGTGGTAGTGGTAGTAAACGCAAAGAAGCAACTGAACCCAGACCTAAACTTGTCAAAATTAGTAAAGTCATAATTTTGGAGGTGAAATAAAATAGCTTGTCACATTTATAGAAGCAAGAAAAGAGCAGGAAGAAAAGTTTCCTTTTTTTTAAGTTGAAAATTTTTTTATATAAATTGTTATGTTTTCAATTGTAATTGACATCTCATTTTAAGAGAGAGAAATACAAAAAAGCATAAGGATTTAGAGAGAAAATATTATTCTCCTACTAATGTTCGTAATGTTGGTATTCTCTCCTTATATTTGGGGAGCATTTGTCATATTGCTTTGTATATCAATTCCTAATTTCTCAATCCTGTTTTAGTAGTGTGAGATACAGTTTTCTGTAATCTTCAGAATTTAACAGTGGTATCAGAGTAAGGTTAACTTATACTATTCAATATTATGGCGGCAAAATATGAGATTGAGAAGTTTAGTGGGAGTAATTTCTCCCTTTGAAAATTAAAAATGAAGGCAGTATTGAGGAAAGACCATTGCATAGTAGCAATTGGGGTCAGACCTGAAGAATTAAATAACAACAAATGGAAAGAGATAGATAACAATGCTATTGTTAATCTGTATCTGGCATTAGTAGATTCAGTCTTGTCAAGTGTCGCAGAGAAACAACTACGAAGGAAATCTGGGATGCACTCACCAAATTGTATGAGACAAAGTCATTCCATAATAAGATATTCCTGAAAAGAAAGCTTTATACTCTTCAAATAAGTGAATCCATAATGGTAACAGATCACATCAATAATCTAAATATGCTATTTTCAAAACTCGCGGTGATGGATTATAATATAAAAGAAAATGAGCGTGCAGAGCTTTTGCTTCAAAGTCTACTGACTCATATGATCAACTCATCATCAATTTAATGAACAATGTGCTTAAGGACTTTCAAGACTTCAATAATGTTGCAATCGCTATCCTACAAAAGGAATCTAGGTGCAAAAGTAATGAAGATAGATTGTTCTCTTCACAATAAACAGAGGCATTATTGATGACGAGAGGAAGATCAATGGAACATAATTCAAGTGGGAGTCAAAATCCTGGGAGATCAAAGTCATGAAGAAAGAAAAATGTCAAATGTCATTATTGTGACAAAAGAGGACATATTAAAAGGAAATGTTGGAATTATGAGAAGAGTATAGAAAAGACTTCCAAAGTAAAAATATCTCAAGGATGTGTTGTTATTACATCGGATGATGGAGAAATCTTATGTGCAGATGCATCAGTAACTTCTAAAGCAAATTCACTCACTTATGTTTGGGTCCTAGATTCAGGAGCAACATGGCACATGACACCTCGAGGGGATTGGTTTCACTCATATAAACCAATCCCTAAAGGATATGTGTTCATAGGAGATGATCATATTTTAGAGATTGTTGGTATTGGCACTATCAAGTTAATGATGCATGATGGTATTGTCCATACTATTTAAGAGGTACGACATGTGAAAGGCCTAAAGAAAAATTTATTATCTATTGGGCAATTTGATCATCTTGGGCTTAAGACTCGAATTACAAATGGTATTATGAAAGTTGTTAAAGGTACACTTATTATGATGAAAGCAGAGAAGACTTTATCCAAACTATTCATGCTTCAAGGAGATACGTCAAAATATGGGGATGCATCTGTTGCTTCCCCCAATCAAGAAGAATCAATGATAAAATGGCATTATAAACTATGCCACATGTCAGAACGTGGTTTAAAGGTTCTAGTGGAACGTAATCTCCTTCTCAAACTCACATCGGTAAACTTACTATTTTGTGAGCATTGTGTTTGTAAGTGGAATAGATTACAGTTTGGAAGATCTATTTCTAAGAGCAAACACATACTACACTTAGTTCATTCTGATGTGTGAAAATCATCAATCATGTCCTTAGGAGGAGCAAAGTATTTTGTGTCATTTATTGATGATTACTCTAGGAGAATATGGGTGTACCCAATCAAAAAGAAGTCAGATGTGTTTCCAGTTTTCAAGGAATTCAAAGCTCGAGTGGAACTTGAATCTAGAAAAAGAATTAAGTGTTTGAGGATAGATAATGGAGGAGAATACATAGATGGTGATTTCCTAGCATTTTGCAAACAAGAAGGTATTCAAAGACAATTCACAGTTATCGACACATCTCAGCAAAATGGTGTAGTTGAGGGGATGAATAGGACTCTCTTAGAAAGAACAAGAGCTATGTTGGGAACTGCAAAACTGCCCAAATCTTTTTGGATAGCAATCGTCAAAACTATCAGCTACATGATAAATCGATCACCATCAATGGCTATCAATTGAAAGACACCAATGGCGATGTGGATTGAAAAGCCGATCGATTATTCTTCTTTATATGTGTTTACATGTCCTATATATGTAATGCATAAATTCCAAGAAAGAACAAAACTAGATCCAAAATCTAGAAGATGCATATTCTTGGGTTATGCTGACGGTGTTAAGGGGTATGGCATGTGGGATCCCACTACCCGCAAGGTTATTGTAAGTGGAGATGTTATATTTGCAAAAGGAGAAATACAAAATAAAGATGATAATACATCTAAAGAGACTACTACACTACATATAGATGATGAGTCTAGAAAGGATGATTCTTTTGAAGTAGAGCCAGAGCAAGAAACGAGAGCCAGAGAGGGTCAATGATACAGAACTTTGACGAAAACTTTCATGGCACTCAAATTATGTTATGGCCAGTCATGGTATATACTGCCTTTTAACAGAAGATGGAGAGTCATCAACTTTTGAAAGGGCTCTGAATAGCACAGATGCTTCTCTGTGGATGACAGCAATGCAGGAAGAAACAGAAGCCTTACATAGGATCAAGACATCGAAACTTGTTCCATTTCCACAAGGACGGAAACCTATTGGTAACAAATGGGTTTATAAGATCAAACGAAATGGCAATGATCAAGTAGAAAGATATCATGCGAGACAAGTGGCAAAAGGATATGCTCAAAAAGAAGGTATTAACTTTAATGAGATATTTTCTCCAGTTGTTAGACTTACAACTATAAGAGTAATCCTAGCTATGTGCACTATATTTGATTTACATCTAGAATAGTTAGATGTAAAGACAACTTTTCTTTATGGAGAACTTTAAGAAGAGATATATATGCTCTAACTAAAAGGGTTTAAAGAAAAAGGAAAAGAAAACTTGGTTTGCAGGTAAACCAAATCTCTGTACGGTCTAAAGTAGGCACCACGGTGTTGGTGCAGGAGATTTGATTCCTTAAGCCTTAGATAGAATAGAGTTAATTCAGACCATTGTGTGCATTAGAAGAGGTATGAGGACAATGATTTCATCATTTTGTTGTTATATGTGGATGATATGTTGGTTGTAAGCCCCAACAAACATCAAGTCCAAGAATTAATTGTACAATTGGCTAGGGAGTTTGATATGAAGGATCTAGGACTAGTAAACAAGATTTTAGGGATGCAAATACATCAAGATAGAAACGCTAGGAAGATATAACTTTCCCAAAAGAACTACATGAAAAACATCTTGCGATGCTTTAATATGCAAGATTGTAAGCCAATTTCTATCCCACCTCCTATCAATTATAAATTGTCCACAAGTATGAGCCCTATCAGTGAAGCTGAAAGGATAGAAATGTCTTGATTGTCATATGCATTAGTAGTGGAAAGCCTAATGTATGCCATCATCTATACAAGACCAGATATTACTCAAGCAGTGGGAGCGGTCAGTAGATTTATGGCAAATCCTAATCGAGAGCATTGGAATGGTGTAAAGGGGTTCCTTAGATACATTAAAGGGACTTCAAGTGAAACATTATGTTTTGGAGGATCGGAATTTTTCGCTGAAGGTTATGTTGACTCAGATTTTGCAAGTGACCTTGACAAAAGAAAATCTACGATAGGTTATGTGTTTACTCCTGCAGGTGGTGCAGTAAGTTGGATATCAAAGTTGTAAACTATTGTAGTGTTGTCTACTATAGAAGCTGAATACATGGCAGCTACCAAAGCTTGCAAGGAAGCAATTTGGGTAAAAAGATTAATGGAAGAACTTGAACACATACAAAGCAAAAGATTTCTGTGTATTGTGATAGTCAAAGTACTTTGCACATTGCTAGAAATCCAAGTTCTCATTCGACGACTAAACACATTGATGTTTAATATCATTTTGTCCGAGAATTAATAGAGGAAGGAAGTGTGGATATGCAAAATATTCACACAAGAGATGATTTGGCAGACATTATGACGAAGTCGGTTAATACTGACCAGTTTGTATAGTGGAAGTCCTCATATGGGCTATCAGAAATGTAAGCAGCATAAGCCTCACCAAGAAGATGACTTTAAGTGGGAGATTGTTAAAATTAGTAAAGTCATAATTTTGGCTTCGAAATAAAGTAGCTTGTGACATTTATAGACACAAGAAAAGAGCAGGAAAAGAAGTTTCCTATTTTTAGTTGAAAATTTTTTTATGTAAATTATTACATTTTCAATTGTAATTGATATCTCATTTTAAGAGAGAGAAATACAAAGAAGGATAAGGATTTAGAGAGAAAATGTTATTTCTCCTACTAATGTTCGTAATGCTAATATTATCTTCTTATATTTACAGAGCATTTGTCATATTACTTTGTATATCAATTCTTAAATTTCTCAATCCTATTTTAGCATAGTGAGATACAGTTTTCTATAATCTTCGGAATTTAACAAGACTCAGATCAAAAAGCAGCTGCACACGCAAACCTCGAACCACCATCATCTTTCATCTCAGAGGCCTTGACCTAGAAACATATTAAAAATCTGTAGGAAAATAGAACACCAAGACCACCAAATAAAAAATGACAAAAATCAAAGGAAATAATCCTCTAGTTTCTAACCTGATTTGGATGCCCCAAAGGTGCACAGGCTTTGATATTGTGATTTGATGTGTCAAGGTGGAGATATATAAATTCCTTCATCCGTGAATAGTGGATTTTGATTGTAATAGCCTAAATCTAATCAATGCTAATCACTTTAATTAATTTTAACCTAACAAAATTAAGCGTCGCATTTCAATTCAACATTTGAAATATTTATTTGATTGCAAGCTTAGATTGCCTCGAAATAATACTCTGTAAAGCATCGTTTGACGTCACTCAATACTTATCAAAAAATAAAATAATAGCAAAATCAATTAGCATATCTATAAAAGTAATTAAAATTCATATTTTTCATGGAAGATATTAACTAGAAATAGTTTATGTATATAATTTGCTTACTCAAACCATGTAAATAAAACAATAGTGTGAACAATATATGAAAGCACAAAGATTGGTTGTTAAGGGTGAAATTTATAATATTTCTTAATAATTTATGAAATTACTAAAAGTAAAGTAACATGGATATGAAATGAGTAAATTAAGCAAATTCAAGGAGTTAAGATTTCTTGGGTAAATTAGAAGTGGAATAGTGAGGGATGATTTTATTGGGTAAAATATAAAGAATAGGCCCGAGTGGAAGTCCAAATTCTTGAGAAGAGAAAGGAGGGATATATGAATTTTTTTAGAACAAGAAACAAGGGAAAAGGAAAAATAAAAACAAAAAAACTCTATGCATGATTAATTAAGCTAGTCAAGTGAATCCTACTTCTCTTCCTCTACAACACCAAACGCATAGACCTCCCCTCTGCTCTACCTAGTGCCCCTGTTGTGTTGCTGTTGGCCACTGTGCAGCTGCTTTGTCATTGTTCGTCGTTCTCGATAGCCACAGCCATTAACCGCCATCACCCTTCCACTCCTCTATGCATTGTCTTCCATTGGTGGTTGGGAGGTGAAACTCAAGCCCCAATAATTTGTTTCCACCATCTCACTTCTTGATTTTGTTAGTAAATATTTTTGTTTAAATTAGATTGGTGTTAATTTGTATGATTTTAAAGCTATCATGATAAATTTTAGGGTGGATGATTAGTTGCTTATGGGTCGAGGGAGTGGGTTTGGAGTATGGTTGTTAAACTAAGCTCATCTTAGGATAGTTGAATTGAAATTAAAGGGATTTTTGTCATGTATTGAATGAAATTAAGAATGGATATGCCTATATTTGAAATCTTGCTATTGAAGGATGGGGAGGTTGACGAAGGGCTTCAGGTTCGTGGAAGGAAGGAGGGAAATGGTAGCTTCGAGTTTTAAAATAAATTTACTTGATATAAAATTTAGAGTTATGGGGAATGAATTGTGCTAATGTGAAATTTAAGTGGAATTGGTGCTTCAAGGCAAACATGAAGGTGGTTTTTGTAGCCTAATGAAAATAGCAAAGCTAATAAATTAAAGATGTCTTAACAATTAAGTTAATTGTTAATAGTACCCAATGATACAATTAAAAGTTGAATTATGTTTGAAAATGACCTAGTCCTTTATAGCTATAAACAATAAAAATCATAGTTAAAGTCCACCCAAAATTTTTAAACATTGATGACATTTCAAATTGGTTTTGAGAGCGTGTATACAACATTAAAAATAAAACCTGACCAGTAAATTGGTTTTGCTTAGTCTAACTCATTTTTTGTTGATAAATCAATAATTTCTAAATGGTGGATATTAAGATAAAATAACGATGCTAGTAGTAATAATAATACAAGTGGTGATGATGATGACGACGACGACGACGACGATGATGATAATGATAATAATAATAATAATGGCATTGGTAGTAAAAGGGAGCTTGTTATGATCAACTTAATAATGAATGGAAAAACAAAACTCTTTTACTTTGATCGAATATTGCAGGTTAAGTTGGTAATTAAGAAACATAAGATGTAAAGTTATGGATTTTTAACCAAAAGTGTAATAACAAAAATTATTTAAACTTTATCGATTTGAAATAGAAGTAAGACCAGTCTCTGGCTTGTAGAATTTCTTTTATTCGATCTTCAGTCCCCAATTTGGTCTGGTCCAGTCCGATTTGATTTTGGACCAATTTACACCCCTACTTACAAGATATATATATATATATATATATATATCTATATATATATATATATATATATATATATATATATATATATATATATATATATATATATGTATTATGTATGTATATGTATGTA